>JBBPJU010000453.1:0-22730 GCA_038088875.1 Austroboletus festivus
CTCAGAATGCCTTTTCCTGGGATTCCCCCAATACCACCTTGTTTCTTTCTTGGTTAGTTCAATTAGAGGGCATGCTTTTGTGGAGAATCCCTCAATGAACTTCCGATAGAAATTGCAGAATCCCAAGAAGGAATGCGTTCCTTTTATGGATGTTGGGGGATTCCATTCTTTGATGGCTTTTAACTTGATTGGGTCCATCTCGGTTTGTCCTTCAGAAATGATCATTCCCAGGTACTCTGTGGATTTTGTGTCAAAGGAACATTTTTCCAATTTTAGGTACAATTGATGCTCCATCAGTCTTTCCAGTATCTTCTTCATTCTTTCATCATGGGTGTGTTGGTCTGGAGAGTGGATGAGGAGATCATCTATGTATATGATTAGCCATCCCTCAGCTAGATAGTTGGTGAAGATGTCATCCATAAGTGCCTGGAATGTTGCGGGGGAGTTACATAGCCCAAAGAACATCACAGTTGGTTCAAACAACCCTAGTGGGGTAATGAAGGCTGCTTTCCATTGGTCTTCTGGTACTATTCGAACATTGTTATACCCTCATTGTACATCCATCTTGGTGAAGATCTTTGACCCTCGGAGCTTGTCAATGAGGTTGCCTATTAGGGGTAAGGGGTAGGTGTTCTTTATAGTGTGTTCATTTAGGAAACAGTAGTTTTGGCAGGGGCAGAGTTTCCCATCTTTCTTCCTGACAAAGAAGAAAGGAGAGGCTTGAGGGGATTGGGATGGCTGAATTTTTCCATTCTGGAGATGTTTGGTTATGAATTTCTTACATGTCTCTGTTTGTTCTGGGTTCAGGGGGTAATTCTTTGCTCTTCTTGGAGAGAACGAGGGGAGTAGGTCAATGTGGTGGTCATATATCCTTTTTGGAGGTAAAGTGTTGGTAGCCTCTTTGGAGAACACTTTCTGGTATTGTTGGAACTTGGCTGGGAGGTTTATCACGCTCTTGTCGGTCTTGCTGGCAATGTCCATGGAAATAGTCAGTTTGCTTATTTCATCATATTCCATGCAGCAATGGATAAGGACCTCCTCATTTGGCTCCTCAGCCAGGTTCATAGTAAGATTCTTGATCAAGTATCTTTGTTCCTCTAGATCCGGATCTTTCTTCCCCCCCTTTAGCTCCCTGTGTACCCAATTGATCACTGGATTGTGGCATGCAAGCCAACTCATTCCTAATATCATGTCTGTTTTTCCACTTTTGATGACAAGGTAGTCTCTTGTTTCCCTTTTTCCCCCTATTATCATGGTGATAGTAGCTTTATGGGTTATATTCCCTTCATGGTTTGTGGTTCCATCTACATTGATAGCGATCCTTCTTATCTTTAGCCTTTTCAGAGGGAGGCATAGTCTTCTGGCGATGGACTCATTTATCAAGCAGTTAATAGTGCCACTATCAACTAGGGCTTTGATTTCAGTGGTTCCTGGAAATATCTGAACTGAGATTGTGATTGATTGTTTTTCTGTAGATTGTACATTCCAGGTCGTAGGAGAGTGACACACTGATGGAGCTCTCCTCCTCAAAAACCCTTTGCTCTTTCCATTCATGCCTTTAATTCCATCATGCTAATCATAGTGATGGTTTCTTCTTCCTTCCCTTGGTAGATTGGATCCTCATATACTTCTTTAAGTATTTTGATTATGTCTTCTTCCTTGATGTCTTTGTCTCCAAGAACCTTAATGTAGTCAGTGATCGCCGATGACGTGGGTTTTTCCTTGGTGATCTCTTTAGTATGTTCCTTCTTTTGGAACTTATTGGTGTGGGAAGATGTTCCTGGTTGCAGATGGTTCCTTGTAGAGCACCCTACTTTATGGCATATGAAGCAGCGATTTTCCTTGATATACTTGGCATGGTTAAATGGAGATAGTTTGATGATATCTACATCCATTGCATTTGAATCCCATGTCTCTGCTTTGAATCAATTCCCTTTCAGGTCTCGAACTCTTTCGATCTGCCTCATTTGCTTATGAGCAGATTTGATCCACTTCTTAAGGGTTTCTGGCTCCTTATTTCTGATTACTTTTTCCATGATCAATGGATTCAGGCCCCTGATGAACCATTCTGTCAGGGCAGCATCATCCGTCATCTTAGCTTTTCCAGCATATAGCTGAAAGTCCTGTGTATACTCCTGTAGGCCTTTCGTGGTGGGGAAGGATTCTTTGTCCTTTTGTTTGAGAGCAGCTAACTTCCTTCAATGGTCCAGGTGGACCTCCTTAGATGAGAATGCTTCAAGGAATTTTTCCTTAAACTTCTTCCACGTTTGTGTATCAGAGATAGTTCCTTCTTCTCGCTGATTGTAGTATGCCTTGGCAAACATCTTCCCTCATCCTTTGCTCATCTTATTCAGGGCAGTGTTGATTTTATCTTGCCCATAGGTGTAGATATTGTCATTCATGGAGAAATAGTTGCTCATGGTCATGATCCACCATGTAGCATCTTCTCCTTCTTCAGAGAAATCAGTGGTAGTCCAGTATGCTTTTCTGACATCTTTCTCCTAGAATGTGGTGGATCGATGTCTAGGATGAAGTCGTCCTCTCCTGGTTGAGACGTAGCTGTATTAGGTGGGACAGGAGTTGGATTCCTGTCAGCTGTAACAGTTTCTGTGTTAAGGGCTGGAGGTGCAGGTAAGCTCTGAGAAGAGTGATAATAGGTTCTGGTGCTATGGGGTCAGGGGTTGAGATGATGGCTAGGAGTAGTAGAGCTTCCTCCAATTCAAAATCTTCGAGATGAATTGGGGATAGGGGCCTCTCGGTGGGATTGGTGGATGTTGTGGGCTTCCTCTTCGGAATGAGGATCATTTGTGGAATAAATGTTGAGCAGGTCTTCCTTAGTGGGGATTTGGGCCCACTAAACTCTTCTTGGTAGAACAAGGAGTGAACAAGGTTCAACTAGATCTTTTGTGACATGATCTATGGGTATAGATCAAGACACTCGGATCCCTGATGTTCAGCTGTCACTCAGCAGTAGACAGGAGACTGGTAGAAGTCTGGGATGGTTATGGGAAGTCTTTAGACTGCAGCCCTCACTTAGAGATAACAGTGTGAATCAAATACCATGTAGATTAAATGTAGATCTAGTTAAGGAAACTACTGTACAAGGCAGCTGTATTTATAGGGGAAGGGGGACTACTATGACCATAACAAGCAGTCGTAGGAATAAGGGGGGGCTGTCCATAGGGGAAAGGGGAAAGGCATAGGTGGGGGGAAGTGAGATCGCACCAGTGTAAGGGTGCGATCGAAAGAGAGAACCAGTCCGCAAGATAAGAAATGATAAGAAAGATAAAGTTCATATGATTTAATCTAGGGTATGGATGCATCACATCCATGCGGGATCCATGGGCCATGCTGGCACAGGTGTTGTCTCCTTGAGGTGGAGTGATGGTGCTTGCATGTTCCACCATCTGGGGATAAAGTCTCTGAGGGGTTCCTCTCCCCAAGTGGCTCCCTCTGCCTCTCCTCCCCAGAAGATAGGTCATCCATCTTCACTTCCTCCATAGGTGGCCATAGAAATATTTCTGTTCAGCCATGGTCTATCTTCTTTGTGAGGAAATGGGGTGGCCCTCCACAGGTAGTCAACGTGGTGTGTGACAATAAGATTGTATTCTTGGAGAAAGAGTTATCATCTGGCATGCTGTTTGGACAACCTTCATGCTTCCTTGAAATATAGGAGATTTTTGTGGTCAGTGAGAAGAGTTACTGGATGTCTGGTTCCAGTGAGGTAATGTCTCCAGTCATCCAATATGTGGATTACCCCCAACAGCTCTTTGTTGTAGATATTGTAGTTTCATTCTGCCAGGGATAAGGTGCTGGATCGGTATGCACATGGGTGGAGATCTCTGTTGGTGTCTTTCTGCATTAATACTCCCCCAGTTCCCACCAGGGATGCATCAGTCATAATGAAGAAGGGTCTGAACAGGTCTGGGATGGCAAGTACTGGTTTCTTAAGGAATTGTCTTTGGAGTTCCTGGAAGGCATTCTCTTGGAGTTCTCTCCATTGCCATCTTGTTTCCTTCTTGGTTAATTTGATGAGAGGTTGTGCTTTTGTGGAGAACCCTTCGATGAATTTCTGGTAGAAGTTGCAGAATCCCAGAAAGGAGCATACTCCTTTTACTAATGTTGGGGGATTCCACTCTCGAATGGCCCTTAGTTTGAGAGGGTCCATCTCCATTTGTCCTTCCAAGATAATCATTCCCAAATACTCAGTGGATTTAGTGTCGAATGAGCATTTTTCCAATTTGAGATATAACTTGTGTTCCATCATCCTTTCTAGTACCTTTTTGGTCCTTTCATCATGGATTTGTTGATTGGGGGAGTGTATGTGGAGATCGTCCATGTATATAATGAGCCATCCTTTGGCTAGATAGTCTGTGAAGATGTCATCCATAAGTGCTTGGAAGGTGGCAGGAGAGTTACATAGTCTGAAGAGCATCATGGTAGGCTTGAATAGCCCTAAGGGGGTATTGAAGGCCGCTTTCCAATGGTCTTCAGATACTATCTGGATGTTGTTGTATCCCCATCATACATCCATTTTGGTGAAGATCTTCAATCCTTGGAGTTTATTGATGAGATCACTGATCAGGGGTAATGGATAAGCATTTTTAACTGTGTGCTCATTGAGATACCAATAGTCTTGGCAGGGACAGAGTTTCCCATCCTTCTTTCTGAGAAAGAAAAATGGGGATGCCTGAGGGGATTTGGATGGTTGGATTTTCCCACTCTGGAGATGCTCAGTTATGAATTTCTTGCAGGCCTCAGTTTGTTCTGGATTTAGGGGATAATTCTTTGCTTGCCTGGGAGAGAAGGAGGGAAGGAGGTCAATGTGGTGGTCGTAGGTTCAGGTCAGGGGGAGGGTGGTAGTGGCTTCTTCCAAGAATACTTTCTCATATTTTTGGAATTTGACAGGAAGGGTGACTTCTGGCTTATTTCCTTTGCTGGCAATGTCAGTGGAGGTAGTTAGTTTGTTGATCTCCTCTTTTTCTGTGTAGCAGCGAATGAGAACTTCCTCGTTTGGGTCTTCTGCCAAATTTGTAGTAAGATATTTGACTAGGTATCTTTGTTCCTCCGGATCTGGACTTTTCTTTCCTCCTTTTAATTCCCTATGTACCCAGTCAATGATTGGGTTGTGGCTAGTGAGCCAGCTCATTCCCAATATCATGTTGGTCTTTCCACTCTTGATTATAAGGTAGTCTTTTGTTTCCCTCCTTCCTTCTACAGACGTGGTGATAGTAGTTTTGTGTGTTATGTCCCCTCCTTGATTCGAGGTCCCATTGGTGTTAATGGCTATTCTTCTTATTTTTAATTTGGTTAGGGGAAGTTGTAGTTTTCAGGCAATCGACTCATTAATGAAGCAGTTAGTGGCTCCACTGTCAACTAAGGCTTTGATTTCAGTGGTTCCTGGAAGTATTTGAACAGGGATTGTGATTGACTTTCTTTCTGTAGATTGTACATTCCAGGTTGTAGGAGAGTTACACACTGATTGAGCTCTCCTCATCAAAAACCCTTTGCTTGTTCCACTCGCACCCTTAGTTCCTCTGTGCTTATTTTGGCGACAGTTTCTTCCTCTTCCCCTTGGTAGATCAGATCTTCATATACCTCTTTGAGGATCTTGATGACATCTTCTTTCTTTATGTCCTTTTCTCCAAGAATCTTAATGTAATCAGCAACTGCCAATGATGCAGGAGTGGTATCAGAGATTTCTTTAGTCTGTTTCCTCTTTTGGAACTTATTGGTGTGGAAGGATGTTCCTGGTTGCAGATGGTTCTTTGTGGAGCACCCTACTTTATGGCATATGAAGCAGCGGTTTTCCTTGATATGCTTGGCACAGTTAAATGGAGATAGTTTGATGACATCTACATCCATAGTGTTTGGGTCCTGTGTTTTGGCTTTGAATTGATTCCCTTTCAGGTCTCAAACTCTTTCAATCTGCCTCATTTGTTTGTGAGTGGATTTGATCCACTCCCTAAGGGTTTCTGGCTCCTTGTTTCCAATTACTTTTTCCATGAGTACCGGATTTAAGCCCCTGATGAACCATTTTGTTAGGGTGGCATCATCTGTCATCTTGGCTTTCCCTACATAGAGCTGGAAGTCCTGCATGTACCCCTATAGACCTTTCATGGTGGGGAAGAATTCTTTGTCCTTTTGCTTAAGAGCAGCTACAGTAACTTCCTTCGATGGTCCAGATGGACCTCCTTGGATGAGAACACTTCGAGGAATTTCTCTTTAAATTCCTTCCATGTCTGAGTATCAGGGATTACTTCTTCTTCCCTCTGATTGTAGTATGCTTCAGCAAACATCTTCTCTCTTCCTTTGCTCATCTTATTTAATGCAGTATTGATCTTGTTTAACGCAGTATTGATCTTGTCCTGGCCATAGGTGTAGATATTGTTGTTTATAGAAAAGTAGTTGCTCATGGTCATGATCCACCATATTGCATCTTCTCCTTCTCTGGAAAAATCTGTTGGTAACCCAGCTCGTTTCTCGCTCATTCAAGTCCTTTCACCCCTTCTGATTGGTGGAGGAGGATCGATGTCAAGATCGAACTCACCTTCTATTGGTTGCAACATAGCTGTATTAGGTGGGATAGGAGTTGGATTCCTGTCAGCAGTAACAGTTTCTGTGTTAAGAGCCAGAGGTGTGGGTAGGCTCTGAGAAGGGCAACAATAGGTTCTGGTGCTATGGGGTCGGGGGTTGTGATAATGGCTAGGAGAAGTAGAGCTTCCTCTGATTCGAAATCTTCTAGCTGAATCAGGGATGGGGAGGTCTCTGTAGGATTGGTCAACATTTTGTTGGTCTTCTTCCTTAGAATGAGGATCAGCAGTGGAGTAAATGGTGATGGATCTTCCCTAGTGGGGATTGGGCCCACTAGACTCTTCTTGGTAGAACAAGGAGTGAACGATGGTTCAACTAGATCTTTTGTGATGTGATCTACAGGTATAGATCAAGACACAAGCGATCCCTGGCATTCAGCTGTCACTCTTTAGTAGACAGGAGACTGATAGAAGTCCAGGATGGTTATGGGAAGTCTTTAGACTGTGGCCCTCACTTAGGGATAGCAGATGAACCAAATATCATATAGATTAAATATAGATCTAGTTAAGGAACTACTATACAAGGCAGTCATATTTATAGGGATGGGGACTACTACTATGACCATAAGAAGTGATCATAGGTAAAGGGGGGACTGTCCTTAGGGTAGAGGGGAATAGCATAGGTGGGGGAAGGATAGATCGCATCAGTGTAAAGATGTGATCAGAAAAGAAAGTAGTCCACATTGATAAGAAAGATAAGAGAGATAAAGTTCATACAATTTAATCTAGGGCATGGATGCATCACATCCATGCTGGATCTGTAGGCCACTCTGGCGCAGGTGTGGTCTCCTCGAGGTGAAGTGGTAGGGCTTGAACATTCCACCACCCTGGGACAAAGTCTCCCAAGGGTTCCTCTCCCCAAGTGGCTTCTTCAGCTTCTTCTCCCCAGAAGAGAGGTCATCCATCCTTGTTCCCTCCATAGGCAGCTGTTGTGATATTCCTGTTCAACCAGGGTCTATCCCCTTCATGGGGAAAAGGGGTCGCCCTCCATGGGTAGTCCACATGATGCATGACACCCTATAAGTTTAGAGATATTAAAGAGTTTCTATTATATAAGAATGTTAAAATCAGAGGTTTTAATAATTTTAGAATTTTATTTTGGTTCAGAGCTCTGGTTAAAAAGTCATTCAGCAACATTCAAAAATAAAATGTTGAGCAAGCTAGAGCAAAGCTAGTTACAACTATAAAGTCTAGTTTTTTTGTTATACTTGAATTAGATAGATTCAAGCATAGTTCTTGCAAACTATAGTCTAGGATTCAGAAATGAATGCTATCTAATGAGCACTTGATTTCAAGGATAAAATCAGGAAGTGTCTACTCAGAGTAGAATGGAGACTAGAATTAGAAAGATTCAATAAAAAAGAATATTGAGAAGTCTGACAGAAAAGCAAATATAAAATAGTTGATTGTAAAGGAGAACTAGATTAGAGTATATGGCAGCAAACAGATAAGTATATATAATAAATAGAAATAAGAGGCAGTATATGAGATACTACATTGAATGAAAATAAGGCTGTCTATAAATAAATCATATAGAAAGTAATAGAATGCCATAAAACAAATAATAAGTCAAAATGAAATGAAATGATTTATTAATGGCTAAGCAAGATGAGTAATCAAACTGATTACTAAAAGAAATGAATAAGCAGCAACAATTGCAAACTCTAACTAAGTGTCATATTGTCATGCACCATATGGACTACCCACAGAGACCCACCCCATTTCCCTCAGAAGGGGACTGACCATGGCTAAACGCCAATATCTCCACTGCCATGTATGGAGGGAACTTAGACGGGAGGCACCAATTCTGGAATGAAGAAGTGGAGGGAGCTACCTGGGAAGTGCAGCTCAACCAGAAAGCTCAAGTCCCTGAGTGGTGGAACCTCCAGGCACCGCCCGCGGCACTAGAGGAGACTGCACCTGTGCCAGAGTGGCCGATGGATCCAGCATGGATGTAACATCCATGGACTACCTTACCAATATGATTTCTTTTCTTCCATTTTCTTCAGACTACTTTCCATTCCTATTGCACTACTTACACCAGTGTGATCTAACCTTCCCCCACCCATGCCAAACTCCTGTATTACAGTAGATTCTATGGACAGTCCCCCCCCTTATCCATGACCTCTCTTTATGGTCATGGCAGTTCCCTATTCACTATAAATACGACTGCCCTGTACAGTAGAAACTCCAACTAGATCTACATTTAATCTATGTGGTATTTGGTTCTCCTGCTATCCCTGAGTGAGGGCTGCAGTCAAAGACTTCCTCAAACATCCTGGACTTCTATCAGTCTCCTATCTACTGTTGAGTGACAGCTGAACACCAGACAGATCCTCATGTTCTCGATCTATACCCATAGATCGCATCATAAAAGATCTAGTTGAACCATTGTTCACTCCTTGTTCTACCAAGAAGAGTCTAGTGGGCCCAAATCCCCACTAGGGAAGATCCACCAAAATTTACTCTGCTGCTGACCTCTCAGAGGAGGAAGAACATCACCATGTGTTACAGAACGATGGGTGTGACCGCCTACACCATACCTGGAGGAGCTGGATAGGCCACACCTGGCCTGGATGAGAGAGATGAACGATCTGCTGTGGGACACCCCACGTTTTTCCTCAGAATCTCTCTTGAGGGGAAACATCCATCAATACAGGAGAGAGAGAGACTTCATTCCAGACTGGACTGCCGACCCCGATGAGTGGGGAGTCACTTCACTGACTAGTAGTGACATCCCCAGGAGGGATGAACTGCATCATGATTGGTATGACTGGACCAATCACATGGACAATGACCACATGTTCTAGGAGAGATCTATTTCAGACAGTATTCATAAGCATGTCACCCATTCCCTGCTCCACACTACATCTGCCGATATGCTTTGACCTTACCTTATCTCCGAGATCTCTCTATCTTTAGAATGGACTCTTTTTCCTTTCCAGTTATATTACTTATGTGTGAAGTCTCTTATGATCATGAGAGAGTTCTCATGCGCAGCCTTCTTATTTCATATTCAGTGCTGTGCATGTTGCCTTACTATATCCTTTATGGGACGCTTTCTCCCTAATGCCCATTCTTTGGGGCATTAGTATTTCCAATACTGGAGATGGTAACTAGTTCCCATCTCTTCCCCATTTAGTATATAAGCACCCTTGTATTATTAGTTGTACCTTAGCTAAATTCTATGTGACCTTATGTGAATAACAGCATACCTGTCACGCATCAGGTAGACTACCCAAGAAGAGCCACCCCTTTTCCTCATGAAGAGGATCGCCCATGGCTTAACGCCAACATCTCTACCACGGCCTACGGAGGGAACTTAGATATGAGGCATCAATTCTGGAACGGAGAAGTGGAGGGAGCCACCTGGGGAGAGAAACCCCTAGGAGACCCGGTCCCAGGATGGTGGAATGTCCAGGCCCCACCCATCCATCTGGAGGAGACTGCACCCCCGCCAGAATGGCCCACAGATGAGGCATGGATGTGATTGCATCCACGCCTTACCCTTACTTCGGTATGAACCTTGTTTCTTATCTATGGACTATCATTTCTTTCAGATCGCACCCTTACACTGGTGCAATCACCTATTCCCCCACCTACGCTTATCTCCTGTAACCCTTCGCCCTATGGACAGCCTTCTCCCCCTTCCTGTGACCTCTATTTATGGTCATAGTAGTTTCCCCTCCCCTATAAATCGAGGCTGCCTATGTACAGTAGAACCTTAACTAGATCTACGTTTAATCTACGTGGTATTTGGTTCAACTGCCATTCCTAAGTGAGGAATGCAGCAAGACTTACCCAAAACATCCTGAACTTCTATCAGTCTCCTGTCTACTGTTGAGTGACAGCTACGAACTTGGCATATCTTTGTGTCTTGGATCTATACCCATAGATCGTGTCACAATACCTTGAAAGGATGGACGGTTTATTCTTTCTTGAGAGAGTCCAAGTCTGGATCGGACTTAACTATCGTCACCTTATCCTCACATTCATCTATGCAGGTAGATTGAGCATATTCTATATCGCCTCAGCAACCAGGACCCACCTCGGAATGTTCAACAACGTTATCACTTGGAGGCTCCATGTTTCACATTCCATATCAAAAGAATTTAGCTCTCATCATCCTCCCCCTGTTTCATCAGGAGGGACACTACCGCCACAATTGCGAACCCACCAGGATCTGACAATGACACCCAACCCCCCTCCCCAACCACCCAGTCTATTCACAGGGCCCCTATCCCAGAGTCACTTCAAGTCCCCAGGAGCTGACTAGCTACTGGAACTTCTCCTATCCCCCATCCAGCTCCCTTTCTGAGTCTTCCTACAGTTACTCGAGGCTCACCCTCATTTAGTATACCTAGCCTCCCAGCTGGGAACCAGAGCCGCCACCCCCCTCCTCCAGGATTGGATTTTAGCCTATTCACTCAGACATTATTGCAAGGAAGCGAATCTCCCCAGACAGCTGTTCACGCAGCTCCCCATACCACCCCTGCCCCAGTTTCCCACCAGCAGCCTTCGTACTTCACAGCAAGACCAAGAAGAACAATCACCTCCATCTTGCAAAGAAGAGCCAAAGCCATGACAGAGGAAACCCAGGACGTGCTGTCTGGAAAAAGAAGAGTAGAAGTAATCCAACCCTATCTAGGCCTCGAGAACAGGAAGAAGAAGAAGGACAAATTAAGATGATGGATTCAAAGCCCACAGAAATTAAAGCTGCTCTCCTGGGAGATTTCTCTGGGAATAGCGAGGATGTGCTATGGTGGTTAGGAGCAATGACCAACTACTTCGAGCTTAACAAGAAGCTGTATGACACAGATGCGTTGAAGATAGTGACAACCCTTAACAAGATGTTGAAAGGGAGGGGGAGAGTATTTGCTGAAGGAGAGTACCTGTCAGCACCGTCAAAAGATGACAAGGACTGAACCTTTGAGAAGTTTGGTGAACAATTCACGAATTCCTTTGTATCATTGGAGGAACACGCAGATGCCAGAAGAAAGATTGGAAACATCTGCCAGGATCATGGGCTGTCTACGTCGAAGACGATGCAGAAATATATTCAAGATTTCCAATTACTGGCTGCCAAGACAGGCATTACCAATGAGGGGGCCCTGTGCAAGTGGTTTGTGCGGGGCCTGAACAACGATGTTGCAAGAGACATCATCCAGCTAAAGGAACCGGAGACCATTAAGGAATGGTATGAGTCGGCCTACAGACAGGTTCAACAACTGGAACAGGTATGTGATTTATCCAGAGGATGCTATACCCACCAAACTGGTGGTGGAGGGAAGTTGTTGTGGAAAGACTCTAATGCTATGGATGTCGACTTGGTAAAGTTGACCCCAGTTGATAGAGCTCGCTACATCAAGAACGGGTTATGTTTCATCTGCGGAAAGAAGGGCTGTTCCACTCGAAACCATAAAAAGTCCCACAAGGGCCGACCATCTGAGAAGGTGAGGAAGGTAGAGGAAGACCCACCCCCTGTTCAAGAGGCCACTCATGATGAAACCACTGAGTATATCAGGAAGATTCTTTCTGATAGGAAGGGCACCAGCCAGGAAGTGCTCAAGGTTCTGCAACAGGTATACGAGGAAGACGAATATGCCAATGAAAGTAGCAATGGAGAAAGGGAGGAGACTATTGCCATCTTATCCAAAGAAAAGAAGGCAAGGATCAAGAAGGTGCTGGGTTTTTAAAAGGGAAATGGAGATCAATGTCCAAATCCCTAAAGTCACCAGATGTAATTGTATTGAAGGAAAGGAAGTCAATAACAATAAAGATACGCCTTCATACTCCATCTGGAATCATCGATACCACAGCACTGATTGACAGCAGAGCAACTGGAAACTTTATCAATGCCCGCTACACCCGGAAATGGAAACTCCCCTTATCGCCGATGAAGACACCTCGTAGAGCCCTTAACACAGACGGATCCTCCAACATAGGAGGAAGTATTATCCATTACACTGCGGTCAGGATGGACATAGAAGCAACATCCAGATGGAGAACCCTGATGGTTCTAAAGAGCAGGAAGACCCCAATCATACTAGGAATGGCCTGGTTGGCCGAAGAAAACCCCCAGATTGACTGGACGGGAAGGAAGGTCATGATGACTGAAATCGATGATGCTGAGGGTGCGGATCTACAGATTGCTCAGCAGTACCTAATGAAGTACATCATGGAGAACTTTGATGACCCCTCAGAAGATGTCATCATCAGAGAAGGATTAGATGAAGAAATCCGGAAAATGACAATCTCGACCAAGATCGCAGCAGAGAAGGAACTGGCAAAAATGGAATTGCCCAGAAAGTTCTGAGCCTTTGAAACAGTATTCTCAGAGGAAGCTTCAAGCATGATGCCCCCTTCCAGACCTTACGACCATTGCATAAAACTAACCCCCGACTTCGTCCTGAGAAGGGCAAAGAATTATTCTTTAAATGCAGAAGAGGAAAAGGCCTGCAAAGCATTCCTTGACGAGCACTTAGCATCAGGAAAGATCACCAAGTCCCAATCCCCGCAAGCATCTCCCTTCTTCTTTGTTGCCAAGAAAGACGGCAAACTCTGCCCCTGCCAAGACTACCGTTACTTGAATAGTAAAATGGTCCAAAATGCCTATCCACTACCCCTAACCGCAGACTTAATCAACAAAGTCCGACATTCGTCCATCTTTACCAAAATGAATATTAGGTGGGGATACAACAATGTCTGGATCCACCCGGAAGACAGATGGAAGGCCACATTCATCACCCCGTTTGGGCTTTTTGAGCCCACAGTAATGTTCTTTGGACTTTGCAACTCCCCAGCAACTTTCCAGGCCCTTATGGACGACATCTTCACCGATTACATTGCAGAAGGGTGGCTGATCATCTATATGGATGACTTGCTGATCCACTCAGCAGAACAAGTGGAACATGATATTCGCACCAAGAAGGTGCTGGCTAGACTGGAGGAACACCAGCTCTATTTGAAACTAGAAAAGTGCATTTTTGATGCAGAACGTGTGGAGTACCTAGGGTTGGTACTCACCAAGGGAAGGGTAGCAATGGACCTGGTTAAACTCAAAGCCATTGAAGACTGGCAACCCCCTGCCACAGTGAAACAAGTCCGATCATTTATCGGATTCTGCAATTTCTATAGGAAATTTATCCCACACTTCTCTCAGACAGCCCGATCCCTTACAGCCTTGACGACCAAAGGAAAGAGATGGGTATGGGGACCTGAAGAAGATGACGAATTTATGATGCTCAGGAATCAGTTCCTGAAGGCTCCGGTGTTATGCTACCCGGACCCCATAAAACCATTCACAATAATGACTGATGCCTCTTTGGCAGCCACTGAAGGAGTCCTGATGCAGAAGAACAGAAATGGAGACCTCCACCCCTGTGCCTACAGGTCATCAACCTTTCTACCAGCAGAAAGGAATTACAATATTCACGACAGAGAACTCCTGGCGATCATCTTAGCACTAAAGGATTGGCACCACTATCTAATGGAAACGGCTTTCCCAGTGATGGTTCTCACAGACCACAAGAACCTTATGTATTTCAAGCAACTGAGATTGCTATCACAACACCATGCTCGATGGCAATTATTTTTACAAGAATATGACTTATGACTAGTGCATATCCCCAGTGGCCAACTTGCCCCCGCTGACATGTTGTCATGACCAGACATCCTAAGCGATGACGAACCCCCCCTCCAGCTCCTTCTGGATGATGTATTCATTTGGAGTATAGATACTGCCCTACAAGACAAATTATCTGCCCCACCCACTGACCCCACTGTAATAGACGCTATCTCTTGCCTCACCAAGGGAGAGAAGGTTTTCCCCCGATCTAACATCGACGACTGGAAACTATTAGATGGCAGCCTCTACTTTCAGGGCTGCCTATATGTGGATGAACAATATCGCAAACCACTTGTACATGCCATCCACACCGCCCCCACCATGGGACACCCAGGATTTTACTGCCTTTATAACATAATCTCTGCTGACTATTGGTGGCCAGGACTCTCCCACTTTATCCGCCACTACCTCGCCGGTTGCCCAGTCTGCCAATGACACAAGATCCAGACCCATCCCATCACCCCCCCGATAATCCCCATCCCGGCCCGGGCAGACCACCCTTTCCAACATCTGTCAATAGATCTGATTACGGATCTCCCTCCTTCTGGGGAGTCTGATGCTATTTTAGTCATGGTGGACCACAGACTTTCGAAGGGGGCTATTTTTATCCCTACAACAAAGATGGTGACTGCAAAAGGGGTCGCCTACCTATTTCTAGAAAGAGTTTTCCCTAGATTCGGCCTCTATGACTCTGTTATCTCTGATCGTGGACCCCAATTCGCCAGTGCCTTTGCCAAGGAACTGGGATGACTGCTGGGATACAAGAACAAGTTATCCACAGCCTACCACCCACAGACCGATGGAGAAACGGAACGAGTCAATCAGGAGTTGGAAACCTACCTATGAATCTACTGCCACTCTTCACCCAATACTTGGAGGACGATCCTCCCAATCGCGGAGTTCACCCATAATTCTGCCCCACACTCCACAACTAAGACCACTCCCTTTCTCCTTATGACTGGATACTCCCCTCGTGGATTTCCCCCATTAACCCAATCGTTTATCCCCAGAGTACAGTTTTCCCTTGAACAATGGAAGGAAGCATGGAAAGAAGCCACGGAAGCCATTGCATTCACCCAGAAAGATTATAATAAACAACATAAAGGGAAGACCCCCTATACTCCATTCAAGATGGGAGATTGGGTTTGGCTGTCGACTAAGAACCTATGAGCAAAAGCGGAACTGAAGAAACTCCTGCCTAAAAGAGAAGGACCATTCTGAATAACCAAGGCTATAAATAAAGTCACCTTCAAGCTTAAACTTTTTCCAACATGGAAAATTCACAATGTATTCCATGCCTCCCTCCTATATCCATTTTCAACTACTACCGAATTCAGCGACACCACCCTGACGGAACCCCTAGATCTAGAAGACGATTCCCCCGAATATGAAATTGAGGCAATTATCTCACACAAGGGGACTATAAATAACCACTTATATTTGGTCAAATGGATGAATTATCCCGATTTGGAGAACACTTGGGAACCAGAAGCAAACTTCTCTCATGCCGATGAGACCCTGAAAGCCTATAAAAAGGCTTATCGGTTAGACTAACAGCATGGACCCTTGCCCTACCCATTTCTATGTCGCAGCTAGAAACACCTGGTATTCAACCTTCGTCCCCAGAAATCGCTGCCACCACCTCCACTCCCATGCTGTCCTCTCCCAGTGGTACTGCACCATTGAATACTGTCCCTACCACTATTAGAATTGCTCCCTATGGCTGCCTCTCCCATCAACCCCCTTCCCCTTCCATACCAGTAATCACTGCCACTGTCAGGGATGGGTATAATATAGATGCCATCCCCAGACTCAAGAGATCTTATCTCTACCACTCCTTACTTCACTCCCCCTATGTCACAGCCTGGCTCTACAAGTACCAACAAGAGCCCGTTGTCGCCCAAGCTTGGTCCATCATCTCTGTTTACAATGCCTACACCGCCATTCGAAACTCTTCCTCCTGTGAGATGGTCGGACCGTTCTCCACCACCCAATCCCCCCTCCTATCAACTCACTTCATCTATCTTGGAGTACAACTTGTCCACGTCCTCCACAAGTCGGGATTTGGAGAGATCGTACTGTATGTTGACTCCCTCTCGTCCCTGTCAACTCCGTCCTTGTGGACGTTGTCGCCACCCTCTCCCCAAATATCAGAAGGTGCATAGTCCACAACCAGGGGTTGGTTCGAAGGACCACTGGATCTACAATTGGGCGCCTCCCAACTCCTGTCACAGAGGACATCTTCTATCAACCCAGAGGACCAAGCCCAGGCCTGGATGGAGGGACTCTTAATCCCGACCTCCCTCCTGACTCCCTGTCCTCCACCGCCCTCATGGAGGAACCTCCCATCCCACTCACTCATGCTATGGACCCACCAGTCCCAATCATCCCTACCACCACTACTCCACCTCGACTCGGTCTACTCAACCGACTCTCTTCCCCACCACCACTTGTTCGTGGTCTCCACCCCCTCTCCACCAATCTTCCTGAGGACAACAGCCTCCCCTTATGGTTTTGTGACACATGCAGCACCCACCACACCTCCCGATTTTGGTGCCCACTCTACATCTGCCCCTGCTGTTCCCGCTGCGCCCCCACCCACTCCCCATTCCAATGCCCCATATTGGAGGGAGAACTCCCTGACACCTGCCCTGACTGTGGAGGAGATCATCCCGATTATTGGGACTGTATCTTCTACATTTGTAGGGGATGTTGTTTCCATTGCCCTGGACACTCCCCTTCAGCTTGTCCATCCCTCGCCACTGAGGACATGGACTGATAGCGATTGGAACAGGTACGCCGGGATAAGCCCAACCTACCCAGAGGTGGTAAGGACCATAGAGATGTTGGTGGATGGTAGAAACCATCCTATCTACCCGGAGGAGGAAGATAATGTTACAGAATGATGGGTGCAACCACCTACACCGTACCCAGAGGAGCTGAATAGGCCACACCTGGCCTGGATGAGAGAGACGAACGATCTGCTGTGGGACGCCCCACATTTTTCCTCAGAATCTCTCTTGAGGGGAAACGTCCATCAATACAGGAGAGAGAGAGACTTCATTCCAGACTGGACTGCTGACCCTGATGAGTGGAGAGTCACTTCGCCGACTAGTAGTGACACCCCCAGGAGGAATGAACTGCATCACGATTGGTATGACTGGACCAATCACATGGACGATGACCACATGTTCTAGGAGAGATCTATTTCAGACAGTATTCATAAGCATGTCACCCATTCCCTGCTCCACACTGTGTCCGCTGACATGCTTTGACCTTATCTTATCTCCGAGATCTCTCTATCTTTAGAACAGACTCTTTTTCCTTTCCAGTTATATTACTTACATGTGAAGTCTCTCACAATTGTGAGAGAGTTCTCATGTGCAGCCTTCTTATTTCATATTCAGTGCTGCGCATATTACCTTACTATATCCTTTACAGGACGCTTTCTCCCTAATGCCCATTCTTTGGGGCATTAGTATTTCCAATACTGGAGATGGTAACTAGTTCCCATCTCTTCCCCATTTAGTATATAAGCACCCTTGTATTATTAGTTGTACCTTAGCTAAATTCTATGTGACCTTACATGGATAACAGCATACCTTGAAAGGATGGACGGTTTATCCTTTCTTGAGAGAGTTCAAGTCCGGATCAGACTTAACTATCATCACCTTATCCTCACGTTCATCTATGCGGGTAGATTGAGCATATTCTATATCGCCTCAGCAACCGGGACCTGCCTCGGAACATTCAACAATATTATCACTCAGAGGCTCCACATTTCACATTCCATATCACCACGAGCAACCTGGACTGACCCACCTTCCTGATCTGCCTAGAAGACTTCGAATCAGAGGAAGCTCTACTTCTCCTAGCTATCATCTCAACCCCTGCCCCCATAGCACCAGAACCTATCATCGCCCTTCTCAGAGCCTACCCACACCTCTGACCCTTAACACAGAAACTGTTACTGCTGATAGGGATCCAACTCCTGCCCCACCTAATACAGCTATGACAGAACCAGTAGAAGAAGACTTTGCTCTGGACATAGATCCTCCACCAACTGGGAGGATAAGAGCCAAAATGAGCAAAAAGCAAGCTGGATTACCAACAGATTTCTCCAGAGAAGGGGAAGATGCAACATGGTGGATCCTGACCATGAGCAATTACTTCTCCATGAATGACAATATCTACAGTTATGATCAGGATAAGATCAATACTGCCCTGAACAAGATGAGCAAAGGAAGAGGCAAGATGTTCTCAGAAGCATACTATAATCAGCAAGAAGATGGAATTATTGAAGATACTATGAGTTGGAAAACCTTCAAGGAAAAGTTCCTTGAAGCCTTCTCATCCAAGGAGGTCTACTGGGACCACAGGAGGAAGTTAGCTGCTCTAAAACAAAAGGACAAAGAATCCTACCCTACTACAAAAGGACTACAGGGATATATGCAGGACTTCCAGTTATACACAGGAAAAGCTAAAATGATGGACAATGCTGCCCTGATGGAATGGTTCGTCAGGGGCCTGAATCTGTTAATCGCAGAAAAAGTAATAGGCAACAAGGAGCTGGAAACCCTCAAAGAACAGATCAAAGCAAGCCATAAACAAATGAGACAGATTGAGAGAGTTCAAGACCTGAAAGGGAATCAATTCAAAGCCAAAACATGGGACCCAAATGCTATGGATGTAGACATCATCAAACTATTTCCATTTAACCATGCTAAGCATATCAAAGAAAACTGCTGCTTCATATGCCATAAAGTAGGGTGCTCTACCAGAAATCACCCATGACCAGAAACAACTCCCCACACAACTAAGTTTCAAAAGAAGGAACAAACCAAAGAAATCTCCAATACCACCCCTACATCTTCAGCAATCACTGATTATATTAAAGTTCTCAGAGAAAAGGATGTAAAAGAAGAAGATGTCATAAAGATCCTCAAAGAGGTCTACAAAGATCTGATCTACCAAGGGGAGGAGGAAGAAACCATCACTAAGATAAGCATGGAAGAACTGTGAGTGCAAGTGGAAAAGGCGAAGGGTTTTTGACCAGAAGAGCTCAATCAGTGTGTAACTCTCCTAGGATCTGGAATGTACAATCAGTAGAATGAAAGTCAATCACAATCCCCATTCAGATACTTCCAGGAACCACTGAAATCAAAGCCTTAGTCAATAGCAGAGCAACCAATTGCTTCATCAATGAATCAATCACCCAGAAACTATGACTCCCCTCCATCAGACTAAAAATCCAACGAGTAGCAGTAAATGCAGATGGAACCTCAAACAAAGGAGGAGACATCACCCACAAAACTACTATCACCACCTCCATCAGAGGAAGAAGAGAAACAAGGGACTACCTCATCATCAAAAGCAGAAAAACCAACATGATACTAGGGATGAATTGGTTAAGCCAGCACAACCCAGAAATCAACTGGGTCCACTGAGAACTAAAAGGAGGGAAACAAAGTGCAGACCCCAAGGAACAAAGGTACCTGATAAAGTACCTTACTACCAACCTAGCCAAGGAACCAAATGAGGAGGTCCTAATCTAATGCTGCACTGATCAAGAGGAAATCCAGAAATTAACCATTTCTACTGAAATAGCTCAAAAAAGACAAAAAAAGGAAGTCACCCTCCCAGAAAAGTTCCAACAATACTGAAGTGTATTCTTGGAAGAAGCCACCACCACCCTACCACCCAAAAGGGCCTATGACCACCATATTGACCTCCTCCCATCCTTCTCCCCCAAAAGAGCTAAGAATTACCTGTTAAACCCCAAACAAATGGAAGCCTGCAGAAAGTTCATTGAAGAAAATCTAAAAAGCGGAAAGATCCAGATGTCCAAATCCCCACAAGCATCCCCATTCTTCTTCATCAACAAAAAGGATGGGAAACTCTGACCCTGTCAAAATTATCAGTATCTAAATGAACATACCATAAAGAATGCCTATCCTTTACCCCTGATAGGAGACTTAGTTGACAAACTAAGAGGATCAAAGATCTTCACCAAAATGGACATATGATGGGGATACAACAACATATGAATAGTATCTGAAGACCAATGGAAGGCTGCCTTCATCACACCCCTAGGACTCTACAAACCAACTGTAATGTTCTTTGGACTCTGCAACTCACCCACCACCTTCCAAGCATTGATGGACGACATTTTCGCTGATTACCTGGTGGAAGGATGGCTAATAATCTACATAGATGATCTCCTCATCCACTCCTCAAACCAGGAAAAACATGATGAAAGAACTAGGAAAATCCTAGAATAGATGATGGAGCATAAACTATATCTCAAACTGGAAAAGTGTTCATTCAACACCAAAACTACAGAGTACTTAGGGATGATAATATTGGAGGGACAGACTGAAATGGACCCAGTAAAACTAAAAGCAATTCAAGAGTGGAACCCCTCCACCTCCGTAAAAGGGACATGATTCTTCTTAGGATTCTGCAACTTCTACCAAAAGTTTATTGAGGGATTTTCCACTAAGGCACAACCCCTGATCAAACTAATCAAAAAGGAAACCAAATGGCACTGGGGAAAAGAACAGAAAATGGCCTTCTGTGAATTACAAGCACAATTCCTGAAACAACCTATTCTCACTATCCCTGATCCGACATGCCCCTTTTTCATAATAACAGATGCTTCCCTGGTAGGAACAGGAGGGGTCCTAATGCAGAAAGACCAGAATGGTGACCTTCACCCATGCACCTACCGATCTAGCATCCTATCCCCCGCTGAATGAAATTACGACATCTATGACAAAGAACTCCTAGGAGTTATTCATGCCCTAGAAGATTGGAGATACTATCTCACCAGAACAAACCATCCAGTAACCCTCCTAACAGACCACAAAAATCTCCTGTACTTCAAAGAAGCCAGAAAACTAACCAGGAGACATGCAAGATGGCAGTTATTCCTACAAGAATATGACCTAATCTTCCACCATCTTCCCAGATCCAAAATGGGACCAGCCAATGCCTTATCAAGAATTCCTAATCCAGACCTGTCTGATGATAACTCGAAACTACAACTTCTACTGGATGAACTATTCATAAACCAAATTGACGTAGCCCTAAAAGAGAAAATCAAACTCTCAACTGAGAAGGACCCACTGGTTCTAGATGCATTGCAGAGGATGTATAAGGAAAATAATATCCTGGATAAGACATATCCTACCAATTGAACATTTGAAGAAGGACACCTCTATTTCCGCCATTGCCTCTACATTCCCCTGAACTCCCGGAAGGACCTTGTCCACTCTGTTCATTCCTCCACAGCAGGGGGGCATGGAGGACAATATTGCACCATTCAACTACTCTCCCAAGACTTCTGGTGGCCTGGACTCTCCACCTTTATCTGCAAATATATTGCCAGATGTCCAATCTGCCAACAAAACAAAAACATCAACAACCCCACCCGCCCCCCCCTTGTCCCAATTCCCATTTCCAGCCCTCACCCATTCCACACTATCTTCATGGATATGATAACTGATCTTCCACCTGTTACGGAACGGTGGAGACGTTCCCCTACTCCATTCCCCGAGGTGTTGGACATGCCATCTTTTTCTTCCTTCCCGCTTGACACTGAGATGGAGATGGATGAAGACTTCTCAAGTCCCCTCGCTTGGGGAGATTCTCTGGATATCTGGTCAGCCTCTCCCCCATTACCGGCTAACCAGGAGAACGTTCCTCCAGGACAGGAGGAATGGTTCCAATGGGACCTCCAGGAAGTCGCCAACTACTTTGAAAGGCAAAGAGATGTTTTTCCTTTTGATTAAACCTTCTTTATTCCTTTAGAGGATATATTCGATCTACTTCCAGACTCACTAGTTACCTAACCACCTTTCCCACTCCACACAGCATCTGCCGGTTTAGGTATTACCTTCCTCATCTCCGACAGATCTCATATATCCCTTTTCGGAACTCCCTTTAGGAATCTTCTCACACTTGTGAGAGACTTCCCATGCACAGCCCTTCCCTTTTCTTCCATAGGCTGTGCATGCCATCAATTACGGTACTTACGTTACAATCTCATCTCAGGATGCTCACCTCTTCTTCCCCAACTTTGAGGAAACCTCTCCCAGAACCTAGAAGGGAATAGATTTCCATCTATTCCCCATTACATATAAATAGCGCCCATGTAACTCTATAGTTTTCCCAGTTAGAATCTATGCATCCTTATGTGAAGTCTGCTGTACCTTGAAATGGTGGACGGTTTACCGTTTCTCGAGAGAGTCCTACTGTGACAGGTTCTAGCCCTGCGCCTCATCTTCGTTCATGAATTCGCCACCACCCAAGAAGCCATCGTTGGTGTCTGTGTCCACTATGGACCTCGCCTTCCCCGCCGGGTAGATCAGATCATTGCTGCGAACCTAGGACTTCATGTCTTGCATTCCGTATCAAAAGATTCTAACTCTACTCCTATTCCCCCTGTTTCATCAGGAAGGGAGACACTACCACCAAGATTGCGCACCACCCTGGATCCGACGATGAAC
>JBBPJU010000454.1:0-22728 GCA_038088875.1 Austroboletus festivus
CCCCATGCCACCCCCACTCCAGGATAGAATCACCAGCCCCCCTATCCCAGCTTGACAGCGGGCACCTGCAGTCTCTTATTCAGCACTTCACTGTTGACGATACAAAGGAACAGACCACACTATCACTGCCTGTCAAAACTACACCTGTCCCCATTGCCGCCTTACAGCCCCAGGACATGGTCCCCACCACTGTCCAGAATGACCCCATTCCCCTGGGTCAGAGAATGAGGACAGATCTATGGCATGAATCAGGGTTTCAGCCATATGACGGAGGTAATGTTATGATCTCCGACAGAGATTATCTCAGTCACAGGAAGAACTGTTTCTGCACCACTTGCTGGCTCTGGATGGGTAATGGCTATGATGTGGATGAATTGGATCCTCCTCCTGAGGAGGAACCAGAGTGGCCAATGGTTGAGGAGTGGTGATCGTCTCATGGGCTGAAAGTTGTCTCGGCGGACCCCCCATTTCTTTCTTGATACTCAAAAGCTGAGTTCCTATTTCCACCTCAGTATTGGGGATATTTTAGGCCATTGATCTACTTCAGATCTTCTATCAATGACCTCTTCCTTGATATACCAATATTTCGGCTCTCCTCATGAAGGCCTCATTGTCTTATCTTCCATTCCCCAATTCCAGTATATTGGGCATCACCAGCCCTTTTTCATTTACCTTATCTTCGGACTACCTCGTTCCTTGCCTCATGTAAGGTGCAGCATTGGCAGATCTTGATCTGCAGTGCCTTTTCCTTTCCATAATAGGGATCTATACCATAGGGGATCACTATAAATATGGTAGCTTTCTGTGCTTATAGCCTCAGCTAGATCTACATAATTACAAGTGTGGTGTCTAGTTTTCTTAGTGTGAAAGAGTTACTGCAGCGATCTTCCAGGATTTCTATTAGTCTTCATGCTACTATCGAGTGCATGCTGTGATAAAGGATCAGACTAGGTGTCATGCTTGTCCAGCGTAACACTGCCTCTCCTTCCTTTTCCTATATAAACCTACCTGTCTGCTGCCATGTACCTTAGTCTAGTTCTCCCTTGGAATACATTCTATCGTGTTCCTCTTCCCTATTAGACTCCTGAGTGTTCTCTTCCACTCAGTCCTCCTGACCCAAGTCTTCATTCTACTTCGAGTGGACACTCCAGATCTATTACCTTAGAGTATTCACTAGATGATACTTATCCCGAACCTCTGTCAGTTCTCATCAAGGGCTATACTTGGACCTATCCAGTATAAGCATAACAGATATGACCCATCTGTTAGAATGAGTCAATGAAGTAGCCAAGGAAAAAGGAGAGTGATCCACTGCCTATTGGACTGCCACTATCACTTCTGCCTCATCCTCTCCTTTAGACCCTTAGGAGCAAGCCCTCCTAGACTGCGTTGAAGCTTGGTGGTCCGGTGGGGATAATACCCTTCCCCTGTCTCCATATCACCCTTGCTATCATGAAGCTTGTTTCTCCTGTCACTGACTTGGTCATATCCATGTTGAATGTTCTTTCTATCAATGCACCTATTGTCTTAAATGGCACCCAGGCCATACCATGCATCAATATCCCTTACAACATCATACCCCATCCCAAGCATCCTCTTCGTCATCCACTTCTTCTGTTTCTAATCAAGCAACTACTTGTTTCACCTTACCAGTTCCACCCCCACCTGGCATTCCATTTCCACACTGAACTATGGAACATAACCATTCTAGAAGATCTCCTCCTTGTCCTTGGTCTTCTAGCCCTAAGTCAGAAGGATCTCTCATAGACATGTATGACCCTGTCGCTGAATCCAACATGACAGGGGATGTCTGTGATATTTAGGATGAGACTAAACCAGCTGCTGTGCACTGGCTTGTCCAGTATCTCTCGCAGTAGCTTTGAGTATACAAAGGGGGTAATGTTATGATTTCTTTTGTTCTCTTGTCATTTGTCATGTACTTGACTCTAGCCATTCATTTCCACTTGGATAATCCTAATAGAATAAGTCCAATTTGTCTTTAGGCTGAGTTATTCCTGTTTATTGTTGCTTATTCATTTTTATATGTGTAATCAGCCCGATTACTTATCTGATATCTGTCATCATGAGTCATTCTCTTATCTTCTGACTCATCAATGGTTCTTTAACATTCTATCATGTTCTATATGACTTATCTACAGACAGCCATGTTTCCATTCAAGGCCATGTCTCATGCACTGCCTCTCATTCTTCCTCCCTATATAAACTTGTCTGTCCACTGCCATGTACCTTAGTCTAGTTCTCCCTTGGAATACATCTCATCATGTTCCTCTTTCCTGTCAGACTCCTGAGTGTTCTCTTCCACTCAGTCTTCCTGACCCAAGTTTTTGTCCTACTTTGAGTGGATGCTCTTGATCTATTACCTTAGAGTATTCACTAGACAATACTCATCCCAGATCTCTGTCAGTTCTCATCAAGGGCTACACTTGGACCTACCTGGTACAAGCATAACACCATGCATATACCCTAAATGGGAAGTGAAGAAGTTGTCTAAAAGAAGAGAAGGAAAATATCAATTAAAGAAATGAAAAAGGGTTCCCACACCTCATGAAGAACTCCACTATCTCCAACAAGTCCCAAGTAAACCGCTCAGGGTTTCCTGGTGGTACATTCTCTTGGTTGTCTGGGAGAGGTTGAGATGCATTTCATATGTTGAGGGAATTGCCCTAGGCAAATCTGCTAGAGAAGTCTGCATTTAAGTCCATCAGCACCTCTAAAGATAAAGAAAAAGATGGGGCATCCAGCACCTCCAGGTAAGGAGTAGATGTCCTCCTCCATCATTCCATAACATTACCTCCTCCATTCAGGTAGAGTGGATGATTCCACTCATCCACTACTGTAATTCATTCAGCCCAGTAACCACTTCTGACAAGGGGACAGTCAGGAGTGGCATGGCCAGGGAAGACCTTGTGGCAATGAGGGCAGGTAAAGAAGGGGCATCTCCAATAGAGAAGGTGCTGTCTGCCACATTCAGGGCAGGACTGGGGAAGACTTGTGGTGGAGAGGCTGGGGCACCAATAGGGGGGTGAGAGGGCATGTGTCTGGAGCAGATGGGACAAATGGAGTGGGGGCAGTCCCAGACAGTGGGATAAGCATAGTTGCATCATATACAGTGGAACACAGTGCTGAGGTCATTATCCTCAGGGATATTCCTAGAGAGAAGGGGAAGCCCTCAGTGGAGAGCAGGGGGAGAGGAGATCCTTTGAAGAAGGTTGGATCTAGGTGGAGTAATCGGGTCTGGGATGAGGATGGGGGGGTTGGTGGTGTGTTGATATGCCCTGGGGTAGTCATTGGCTGGGTCCTCCAGTTCCAGGGGATTTGGCAGTGTGGGGGATGAGGGGCGGTCAGGGTCAGTAGGGATGAAGGGATGAGGATTCCCTCCATCACTACTTGTTCCTGTGACTGATAGTTGAGTGAGTAGAGGCAGCACTGGACTAGGAGGCGCAACTCCTCTGCTACCTCCAACAGCATGGAGTACCAACCTTCAGTTCCGGATAACTCTTGCTTGGATGTTTGGGGTAAGGAGACCAATGAGCTCCCAGATGATGGCATGGACAGCAAGAAAGGGGAGTTGGTTGACAACCTCATTGAATCCCTGCTTGTGGAGGCAGTGTCTGATAAGGACTCTGAGGTAGATGAGGTTGGAAGGGAGGATAGGTTAGGCAGTGGTAGAGAATAGATCAACATGGTCATGTTTAGTGATGCTATGGTGGGTGGAGCAAATGTTGGAATATACCTCATATATATTTATGAGGGTAGTGAGGGGGTGAACTAAAGGGGAATGCCATCTTTCAACCAGCCAAGCAGCAATGTAAGGAGAGTTGAGAAGATTGTGATAAAGATACCCCCATTCCAAACAGGGAATCGATTTCAAATTATAGACATTGCTGACTTTGGCAGTTATGATAGAGAGAGTTGGTTCAGAAGGGGGAATTCCAAAAGGAGTGATCACCATTTGGTTGGTGTCAGTAGAAGTTCTTGATGTGCCAGTGGTAGGGACAGGAGTCAAACTTGCAGTAGTACCAGTGTTGTCTGACATGCAAATTGAGAAAGTGAACTCATTTTTCTGTGATTTTTCTAGTTTTTCCTTTGTAAGTCACTTCTTTGGTGATAGCGGAAACAAATTCAGTGTGCCAATGGCTGTATTTCTTGTCCTGGAAGATTGGTTGGGTGGGATAAACCATTGCCTTATGGGAGAGGTATCTGGTGAGCTTGCTTATAAGTGGTTAGAATCTCATCTGAATGGGTAAAATTGGTCTCCAGTTCCCATGTATTTTCTGAATGTGGGTAGCCTTTTCATTTGACTAGATAGGACTTGTGCAATAATGTTCCTTTGTGGGAGATTATTTCCTCAACTTCATATTCCAGCTCCTCTTCAAGGTCTATTGGCAATTCTGGGGTGGTACTTCTGAATTCTGAAGTTTCTGTGAACAGAGACAGGAGAGAGGTGTGGAATATATTATGGATCCTCCAATGATCCAGTAGGCATAGTTTGAAGGAGATGTCATTAATGTTCTGTAATACTTTGAATGGGCCTTTTTATTTTGATAATAGTTTTTGTAATTCCCCTTTTGTTTTAAGGTTTTTGGTGGAGAGCCATACCAGGTCTCCTGATTTATATAGGGAATAGGCTTTTCCTTTTTGTCACTTTTTGTATTCCTTTTGAGTGTATGTTATTGTGGTGGTGGCTTCTTTCCACATGGTCCCCCATTGATCAAGGGTGAACTGTATGGTAGGGATAAAAGTTTTTGTGATAGGAGGGAATCCTCTGTGTTTATATCCATTCATTACAAGGAATGGTGGTTGCCTTGTGGTTGAATGAGTGGCAGAGTTATGAGCAAACTCAGTGATGGAGAGAAAGTCACTCCAGGAGATGAGGTTTTTGTGGCAAAAGATTCATAGGTATGTCTCTAGCTCCTGGTTGACCCTTTCTAATTCCCCATCCATCTGAGGGTGGTAAGCAGTGGACAACTTCAGGTCATATTGTAAGAGTCTGCCCATTTCTCATGCAAAGGCACTGTTAAATTGTGGGCCTTGATCGGAGATTACAGAGTCATGGATGCCAAATCTGGAGAATATGTGCTTCAGAAATAAAGTGGCAACCCCTTCAGCAGTCACCATTTTGGCAGTCAGGATGAAAATAGCCCCCTTCGAAAGTCTGTGGTCCACCATGACTAAAATAGTGTCCCATGGAGATACTGGGGGCAAATCTGTGATGAGGTCCATAGAGAGATGTTGAAAGGGGCAGGTGGTGACAGTGGAGATAGGTATGAGGGGGGGCTTGTTAGGGTGGGTGATCACCTTGTGTTTCTGGCAGACAGGGCATCTGGAAAGGTAGCAGTGGAGAAAACAGGCCATCCTGGGTGTTACACTGGACAAGTATGACACCTAGTCTGATCCTTTATTGCAGCATGCACTTGATAGTAGCATGAAGACTAATAGAAATCCTAGAGGTTGATCACTGCAGTGACTCTTTCACACTGAGGAAACTAGACACCACACTTGTGATTGCGTAGATCTAGCTGGAGTTACAAGTACAAAGGGCTACCGTATTTATAGTGATCCCCTAAGGTATAGATCCCTATTATGGAAAGGAAGAGGCACTGCAGATCAAGATCCACAAGTACTGCATCTCACATGAGGCAAGAAAATGAGGTAGTTCAAAGATAAGGTAAATGAAAAGAGGGCGTTGATGCCCAATATACTGGAATAGGGGGGCTGGAAAATAAGACAATAAGGCCTCCATGAGGAGAGCCAAAGTAATGGTACATCAATGGAGAGGTCATTGATAGAAGATCTGAAGTAGATCAATGACCTAAAGTGACCCCAATACTGAGGCAGATATGTGAACTCAGCTTTTGGATATCAAAGGAAAAATAAGGGGTCTACTCAATCAACTTTTAACCCATCTCTTCTTCACCACTCACCAGCAACTGGCCAGGCTGGCTCCTCCTCTGGAGGGGGATCTAACTCATCCACATCATAACCATTTCCCATCCAGAGCCAGCACATGGTACAGAAACAGTCCTTCCTATGACTAAGGTAATCTCTGTCAGAGATCGTAACATTACCTCCATTGTATGGCTGAAACCCTGATTCACACCATAGATCCATCCTCGTTCTCCAACCCAGGAGAATGGGGTCATTCTGGGCAATGATGGGGACCATGTCTGGGGGTGGTGAGATGACAGAAGGGGCAGGAGTAGTTCCTGCAGGAGGTGATGGTATGGTCGGTTCCTTTACATCTTCGACAGTGAAGTGCTGGATAAGGGACCGAAGATGCCAGCTGTCAAGCTGGGACAGGGGGGCTGGTGATTCAATCTTGAAGGGGAGGTGGTACAGGGAGGGTTCCTTGTCCTTCATCAGAAGATTCTGGAGACAAGTTGGTAAATGATGATCTGGAATGAGGATTCTTTCCACTTGGGCTGTGGTGCGGGAGAGGGGGAATCTGGTTAGCTGAGATAATCACATTAGCGAAATTCCTAGTGCTAGCTTGGATGATACTTCAATAATATCTTCCTGAGTGATATCCTCTGAGTTGAATAAATTGGGGTTGTTTCTGAAACACCTGTTTGACAAAGTTGAGCAGGGGAACTACTGGGAGTGAGCCAATGGTTCTGTCAAAGTTAAGGTGGTGGAGGATGTCCAGGATGTGTTCGATTGACTCTTCAAGGGCATTGGTAGCATTGTTGGGAAAGTCAGGTGATGTGGCTGCCACATTCCTGACCATAGCAAGACTTCTGTAGGAGAAGAGAGTCATGAGGAGGGGGGAAGGGAACTGTAGATCATCATGGTTGAGGAGGTGTTCGAGAGTGGTAGGGGTGTCAAGGAAGAGGGCATAGAGGCGTTGTCATTCTGAGACCAGTAAGATATCTAGAATATAAATGTCTGAAACAGAAGCAAGGTAAACATTCATATTGATGGAAAAGACTGTGGGAATAACGGAATTGTATGGGTAAGGTCAGCTAGCACAAAGGGGATCTGGGTGGGTTTGATTGGAGTACGCCACCATGATAGAAGTTACCAGGGGGAGGTGTGATAAGGACAATAGGGGATTTGACAATAGAAAGAGTGTTCTTTGATATGAGCATGATCGAAGTGGACTTGTTATCCAGGGATAAAGACAGAAATATGGAAGAACTTTCGAATGGATTTAGAATTCTTTTTAGTAAAAGGAGAGAGAGAAAAGTGGTAGAAATGTGTGTAAACACTAGGTTGCTTAAGGTGCATGATTTTAAAGGGAGTGACGGTTTTTATAGTCTTTTAATACTCTGTTCGCATTGGTAAAGTTGTTTTCTTTTTCCCAAGTGTTTTCTGAGGAGGGATATTCTTTCCAGTGGACAAGGTATTGTCGCCAGGCAGGGGGTCCTCTGTGTCCTATGATCTGATCAATTTTGTATTCTTCTTTGTTATCTATCTCCATTGGGGGTGGTTTGGTAAACGGAGTTCCTTACTCTTCCATTTGGGTGAATGGGGAAAGAAGGGAGGTGTGGAATATGTCATGAACTTTCCAAGTTGGTGGTAACTTTAGCTGGTATGTTAGTGGGGAAAGAACTTTAATGATTTCAAAGGGTCCTTCTCTTCTGGGAGCAAGTTTTCGGGAGATATACAGGATTTTTAGGTTTTTATTAAATAACCAAACTTTGTCTCCAATTTTCCATGGTTTAAAGTTTGATTGAGATTTCTTCGTCATATTCTGTTGCGATAAGATAAGGGTGGCTTTGGCTTCTTCTCTGGTGTTTTCTAACATTTTCAGTTGGTTTTCTGCTGTGGAGAGGAAGGTTTTTCCTAGTGGGGGATATGAGCATGGTTCATATCCCATCATTACAGAGAATGGGGTTTGTTTCGTGGCGGAATGGGTGGTGGTGTTATAATGGAATTCTGCAACAGGGAGGAGGTCTGTCCATTTATTGGGTAGATTGGAGCAATATATCCGTAAATAGTTTTCTAGTTCTTGGTTTACTTGTTCTGTTTCTCTGTTGGTTTGGGGGTGATAGGCAGTGGAGAGTGCTATGTTGTATTTGAGTAGTCAGGCCAGTTCTCTGGTGAATGCAGAGGCAAACTGGGGGCCCCGGTCAGAGATTACTTTGTCATGTAGGCTGAATCATTTGAATATATGATGTAGGAAAAGGGATGCTATTCCTTCTGCAGATACTGTTTTGTTGGTTGGGATGAAAATTACCCCCTGAGTAAGCCCATGGTCAACCACAATCAAAATACTATCAGATCCGTTGCTAGGGGGTAGATCTGTGATTAAGTCCATGGAGATGTGTTGGAAGGGATGGGTTGCAGTGGTGGGGATGGGGAAGAGGGGAGGTGCAGTGGGGTGGGTGAGTACTTTGTTGGATTGGCAGGTGGGGCATCCAGCGATGAATCGTCATACAAAGGAAGACATTCCTGGCCACCAATAATCCTTGGATAGTGTTTGGATGGTTTTATACTGACTGCTGTGTCTGCCAGTCATAGAGTGATGGAGGGAGTATACTAGGGGCTGACAGGATTGTTTAGGGATGTATAATCTTTTCTGGTAGAATAGTTTTCTGTCAGTAAATATCCAGTCCTTTGAGGAGGAATGGGAAAGGGGGGCAGTGATGCCATCGTCTAGATGCTGAAGGGCCTTTAGAACTAGCAGGTCAGATGCAGAGAATTTCATGATCTTTTCTTGGAGTGCTAAATCTATCCCTTAAACAAATAGATTATCTGGTAGGAGAAGTAGATCTTCATTGTTGGAAGTGGTGGGGGGAAGGTCTTTTTGAGATAGGGCATCTGCTGGGGTTAAGTCCTTTCCAGGTACATGGAGAAAGGTTAAATCATAGTCCTGGAGGAATAGTTGCCATCTGGTGTGACATTGGGTGAGTTTTCATGGTTCTTTAAAATACAATAGATTTTTGTGATCTGTTAAGATTGTTACTTGGTTTTCTGTTCCTCATAAATATGTCTTCGGTCTTCTAAGGCATGGATGATGTCAAGAAGTTCCTTGTCATATATATTATAGTTTCGTTCAGCAGTGGAGAGGATAGAAGATTGGTAGGTGCAGGGGTGAAGATCTCTGTTTCCATCTTTCTGCATAAGAATTCCTCCAGTAGCTCCTAGAGATGCATCCGTCATTATATAAAAGGGTCTCTTGAGGTCTAGGATGGCTAGTATCAGTCAGCTGAGGAAGTGTTTCTTTAATGTGAGGAAGGCATTGTTTTCTTTCTGAGTCCATTGTCAGGGTTGGTTCTTTGTGGTGAGGTTTACCAGTGGTTTACAAATGTCTGAGAATCTGGGGATGAACTTTCGGTAGAAATTACAGAAACCTAGGAAAGATCTGGTTTCTTTGACTGTGGTCAGTGGGAGCCATCCTTCAATTGCTTTCAGCTTGGTGGGGTCCATAGAGAGCTCATCTTCTGAGAGGATCATTTCTAAATAGTCCACTTTTGAGGTATTGAATGTGCATTTCTCTAGTTTGAGATATAGCTTATGTTTCATCATTCTCTGTAATACCTTCTGAGTTTGTTCATCTTGTAGTTCCTGGGAAGGGGAGTGGATGAGTAGATCATCCATGTATATGATCAACCATCCTTCGGCAATATAGTTGGTGAAGATATTGTCCATCAGGGCCTGGAAGGTGGTGGGAGAGTTGCATAGTCCAAAAAACATTACTGTTGATTTGAATAACCCAAAAGGGGTGATAAATGCTGCCTTCCATCAGTCCTCCGGTCTAATGAGAACATTATTGTATCCCCATCATATATCCATCTTAGTGAAAATTTTAGATCCCTTTACTTTGTTGACTAGGTCTGAGATAAGGGAAAGGGAATAGGCATTCTTGACTGTGTGCGAATTGAGATATCAATAATCTTGACAGGGTCTCAGTTTTCCATCTTTCTTGTCTACAAAAAAGAAAGGGGAAGTTTGTGGAGATTGTGAGGGTTTGATCTTCCCAGCATTGTTCATCTAAGAATTTCCTACACACCTCACTTTCTGTTGGGTTGAGGGGGTAGTTTTTAGCTCATTTCAGAGTAAAAGAGTCATCTAGGTTGATCTGATGATCATAGGGTCTGGAAGGGGATACAGAGTGAGTGGCTTCTTCAGAGAATACCTTCTGATATTTCTTAAATTTTCTGGGGAGTTTTACTTCTTTCTTCTCCTTATTGATGGCTAGTTTAGTGGAGATAGTGGTTTTCCATATTTCCTCAAAGTCTTCATCATCTCCACAGTGTTGGATTACTACTTCTTCCATTGGGTGAGAGAGGTCGCAAGAGAGGTACTTTACTAAATATCTTTGCGGTTCTGTATTTTCTTATTTTACTAGGGGTCTTTCAGGGATAGACAGTTCTCTGGTAGTCCAGTTGATATCCGGATTATTCTTCCTTAGTCAAGTCATTCCAAGAATAAGGTCAGTCTTTCCACATCCTATGATTATAAATGTCCATTTTTCCTTCCTTCCCATAATCTCCAGTTCTACTGTTGTTTTGTATCTTATCTCTCCTCCAGCATTCTTTGTTCCATTGGCATTGATAGCATTTCTTGGTTGTCATAGTCTTTCCAGGGGTAGATTATGTCTTTTTGCAAATGATTGGTCCATAAAACAGTTGGTGGCCCCACAGTCTACCAGGGCCTTTGTTTTTATTGTGGTTCTTCCATCTAGGTTGTGTACAAGAATTGGGATTTGGATTGCATTGGGATCTTTTGATACTAGTACAGACGGAAGTCTAGGGAGTCATGACACAATTTCACACCCCCTCTTTAAAAACCCTTTACTTTGGCAATATAAGCAATCATTTCTGGGGAGAAGGTGGACTGGACTTCCACCTTTGCTACAGTTTCCTCTTTGTCCTCTGCTTCTTTGTTCATGGGTGTATAGTCTTCATTATACACCTGTTTCAATATTCTGAGAAGATCTTCTTGATTAACCTTTTTCTCGCTAGTTAGTTTCTTTATGTATTTATTGGCTACTCTGGTTGGTTCATCCTTCACTTCTCGGACCTTTTTCTGTGGTTTTGCTTGGGTTTCTCGGCTATTTTCTTGTCCCTGAGGGTGATCCCTCGGGTGTTTCCTAGTAGAACAACCAACTTTATGGCATATGAAGCATCAGTTTTCTCTGATATGTTTGGCTTTCTCAACAGAGGTGAGTCTGATGACATCTACATCCATTGCATTTGGGTCTTTAGTCCTTCCTCCTCCTCCAGTCCCAAAGTAGGAGAGGCGATTTCCCCGTAAGTCTCTTTCTCATTCTATCTGCCTCATCTTTTGGTAGGACTTGTCAATCCATTCCTTGAGCATGTCAGGTTCCTTTACTAGGATGATGGGGGAGGAGATGTCAAAATTAAGTCCTTTGACAAACCATTTACATAATGCACCTTCACTCTTCCCTTTTGAGTTGGCAGCTTCATCTTGGATGTATTCTTGGAGATTAGTCATGGTAGACAGTCCCCATTTCATATGCATCTGGGTGAGCTTTCTTCAGCTGTCTTTGTGGGATTCTTCTGATATGAAGGAGTTTGCAAACTCATGGGCAAAGTCCTCCCATTTCTTCTTCTTTTGTTCTTCTTCAGTGATGTTGTAATTCAATGTATACCATCCTTCTGCGAATACTCTTCCTCTCCCTTTACTCATCTTGTTGAGGGCAGTTAAGATCTTTTTCTGTTCGGTGTCATAGAGGTCCTTGTTCATGAGGAAGTATGCTATCATAGATAGGATCCACCATTTGATGTCCTCTGCCTTTCCTAAAAAGTCTGCTGGGCATCCTGCCCTGAGTTCTTTGGTGGTCATTTTTTTTGGTTCTGGTAAGCTGAGGGTAAAGTCTTGATCTTCTGTGTCAAGGTCTACCTGGATCGGTTCTGATTCTAGGGTGGGTGGTCTGCTCTCATGAGGCTCTGGCTCCCTTCTTGAATTATCTGAAGATAGAGATGGTAGTTCAATAGGTATAGAAGATGGATCCCTTCCAGCAAAGACAGTCTTGATAGTAGGGATTGGAGGTGCGGGTTCTGACATAGAAGTTTGTTGATGCAAGCAGTATTGACCAGTGAGAGGTGGATGAGATGTCCTAGTAATTCTGCTTCATCCTGCGATTCAAATAGATCGAAGAGGAACTGGGGTGTTTCTGATGGCCTCAGCTTGACTATCTGGTTGGTTGGAATCTGAGTCAGAGTCCACCAGTATAGTATATTTTCCTGATGAAATCTTGCCTGTTGATGGATACCCTGCTTGTTGATACAAGGGGCGATAGTTCAGCTAGATCTATTGTTATGCTGGACAAGCATGACACCTAGTCTGATCCTTTATTGCAGCATGCACTCAATAGTAGCATGAAGACTAATAGAAATTCTAGAGGTTGATCACTGCAGTGACTCTTTCACACTGAGGAAACTAGACACCACACTTGTGATTGTGTAGATCTAGCTGGGGTTACAAGTACAAAGGGCTACTGTATTTATAGTGATCCCCTAAGGTATAGATCCCTATTATGGAAAGGAAGAGGCACTGCAGATCAAGATCCACAAGTACTGCACCTTACATGAGGCAAGAAAATGAGGTAGTCCGAAGATAAGGTAAATGAAAAGAGGGTGTTGATGTCTGACATACTGGAATAGGGGGGCTGGAAGATAAGACAATGAGGCCTCCATAAGGAGAGCCAAAGTAATGGTACATTAATGGAGAGGTTGTTGATAGAAGATCTGAAGTAGATCAATGACCTAAAGTGTCCCCAATATTGAGGCGGATATGTGAACTCAGCTTTTGGATATCAAAGAAAAAATAAGGGGTCTGCTTGATTGACTTTCAACCCATCTCTTCTTCACCACTCATCAGCAACTGGCCAGGCTGGCTCCTCCTCTGGAGGGGGATCTAACTCATCCATATCCTAACCATTTCCCATCCAGAGCCAGCACATGGTACAGAAACAGTCCTTCCTATAACCAAGATAATCTTGGTCAAAGATCATAACACTGGGCCACCAATAGTCCTAGGAAATGAAGTTGTGGAGGCAGTAAAATCCTGGATGGTCAGTGGTGACAGCTGAGTGTATAGCATGCACAAAGGGGTGGCAATATTCCTCATCAACATAAAGGCAGCCCTGATAGAAGAGTGAGTGGTTGTGGACCTCCCAGTCCAAGGCAGAAGTTCAAGGGAAAGCAGGATTGCCCTGCCTAACATGGAGCAGAGCCTCAAGTGCAACAGGATCTTTTAGGGGGGATTCAAGTTGGGAACAGAGGGTGGTGTTGATAGAATGGATGAATATGTCATCTGGGATTAAGTGAATAGGATTCCGAGTTTCATCTGTAATGTCTGGTCAGGACAGGAAGTCTGCCAGAGCCATTTGTTCACCAGGCATGTGGACCAGGTGAAGGTCAAAGTCCTGTAAAAATAACTGCCAGCAAGCATGGCAGTGCAATAAATCATGGGGTTGTTGAAAGTAGATTAGGTTCTTGTGGTCCATCAGGACCATCACAGGGAATGCCATCCCAGTAAGGTAGTGGTGCCAATTCTTTAACACTAGGATGATGGCAAGAAGTTCTTGATCATGGATATTATAATTGCACTCAGTGGATGTGAATGTGGATGAATGGTAAGCACATGGGTGGAGATCCCCATTGCCATCTTTCTGCATAAGTACTGCTCCAGCAGCTGCCAATGATGCATCAGTCATCAGCCAAAATGGTTTTCTAGGGTTGGGATAGCATAGGATGGAAGTGCAGAGGAACAGCCTTTTCAAGGCATGAAAGGTGTCATCTGCCTTGGGGGACCATTCCCACCTTTTTCCTTTCATAGTGAGGGCAGTGAGGGGTCAGGCCAGGTTTGAGAATTTAGGAATGAACTTTCTATAGAAATTATAGAACCCAGGGAATGAGCATACTTGTTTTATGGTTTTTGGAGCCTCCCAATCTTTGATTGCTTTCAATTTGACAGGGTCTATTGCTATGCTCCCCTCCTTCAACACCATCCCCAGGTATTCTCTGGGATGTTGAAGGAGCATTTTTCCAGTTTTAGGTATAGACAATGTTGTGCTAGCCTTGCCAACACCTTCTTCATTCTCTTGTCATGAGTTTTCTGGTTGGCCGAGTGGATGAGGAGATCATCCATATATATAATTAGCCACCCCTTGGCTAGATAGTCTGTGAATATGTCATCCATTAAGGCTTGGAATGTGGCTGGCAAGTTACACAGCCCAAAGAACATTACAGTGGGCTCGAAGAGCCCCATAGGCATTATGAATGCTGCTTTCCACTGGTCCTTTTTGTTGATCAGAATGTTGTTGTATCCCCAACAGATGTCCATCTTGGTGAAGATTCTGGAGTTCTTGACCTTATCAATGAGGTCAGCAGTGAGGGGAAGAGGGTATGCATTTTTAACAGTTATAGAGTTTAGGTAGCAGTAATCCTGACATGGCATTAGCTTCCCATTTTTCTTTTTTATGAAGAAGAAGGGTGATGCTTGTGGGGAAGTGGAGTTATCTTTCCACTCTTTAAATGTTCAGAGATGAACTCTTGACATGCCTTGGCTTCTTCCAGGTTAAGAGAGTAGTTCTTCACTTGTCACAGCATGAAGTCCTTGGTGAGTTTGATCTGGTGATTATAACTTCATGAGGGGGGTAGAGTGGTGGGTGCTTCTTCTGAGAATACCTTCCAGTACTCCTGATACTTCATCAGCAATTCTTTTTTTTCCAGGATCTGTTTACTGGCAATTTCTGTCAACACTGTAGTCTTGTGAATCTCCTTGTCAAGACTCTCTCTAACAATCACCTCCTCTGAGGGATTGTCCAGATCCTCAGCAATATATTTAGCCAGGTATCACTGTACCACCTGCAGTGGTCTTTTCTTGACTTCTTCATCATATACCAGGAGAAGTTCCCACTTCTCCCAGTTAATTATGGGGTTTTTCTTGGCTAACCAAACCATCCCTAGGATGATGGGGGTTTTGCTGGAACCAAGCACCATCAGGCTCCTTCTTCAGGTCTTTCCTCCTATGGTTATGGTCAAGAATCTGCACTGGGTGATACTTCCTCCAGCATTGTGGGATCCATCCACATTGATAGCATTCTGGGGTTTTTTCCTTTGAGTGAGAGGTATACCCCACTTCCAGGCATGTTTGGCATTGATAAAGTTACCTGTTGCCCCACTATTGATCAGGGCATGAGTGTCAATGGTTCCAGATGAAGTGTGAACAATAATAGGGATGAGCATTGATCGTCATTTACTAGAGTATACTGTGTTTGGAGAATTGGAGGAAAAGGACATTGACTTCCATCCCCCTTTTAAAAACCCTTCATCTTAGCAATCTTGTTTATGATGGTAGTGGATAATACCACAACTCTCTCCTTGTCACTGTCTTCATCATTGGCATACTGGTTATCTTCATAGACCTGTTGGAGGACCTTGAGGATTTGATCCTTTGTCCCCTTCTTGCTATTGAGCACCTTCTGTATATACTCCACAGTTTCATTGGGCATCAGTGGGGCCTCAGTTATCCCATCCATGACTTCACGAATCTTCTCAGAAGTTCTGGTCATACATGGCCTCCTGTGATTTTGAGTGGAACATCTCTTTCTGTGGCATATGAAGCACAGGCCATTCTTTATATGACATGCTCTCTCTATAGGCAAGAGGCAGATGGTGTCCATATTCATGGCATTGGGATCCTTTCCTGACAATTTACCTCCTCCATTTCCTTCATGGATGAATCATTGATATGGAATGTGAGATGTGGAGCCTTTCGGCGACGACCCAGTTGAATGTTCCTAGCCTAGTGCCGGTGGCAGTAGCGATATAGAAGATAGTGAGCCATGCCACGTAGATATAGGTGAGGATTGTATGGCAATAATTGAGTGCAACCCTGCACTGAACTCTCTCGAGAAATGGTAAACCATCCACTGTTTCAAGGTATGCTGTTATCCACGTAAGATCAAGTAGAATTTAGCTAAGGACCAGCTAATAATAGATAGGTGCTTTTATACTAAAAGGGGACTAGAGATGGGAAGATATTCCTATCTCTAGAATTGGAAAATGATCTCCCCAATGGAAACTCATTGGGGAATGATGGGTAAGCGTCCATAACCTTGGGTCAACATGCACTGCCATGAATTGGAAATGAAAGGCAATGCATGAGAACTCTCCCACGTTCATGAGAGAATTCACACGTAAGTAATATGACTATAAAGACAAAAGGGAAAGTCCTAAGAATAGAATGGGGAACAGGCTAACAAAGAAGGGGTCAAAGCACCACCGGCTGCTGTGTGGAGTAGGTATGGGTGTGGTGCTTATGAATGAGTCTAGAAGCCCAAGCTATCTTAGAATGGGGAGTCATTGTCTGTGGGGTTGGTCCAATCATACCATCCCCTGTCGCTATTGTCCCTCCTGGGCGTGTTACTCGGTGTAGGAGTTACACCCCACTTATCGGGGAATGCGGTCCAGTCCACGTAGTGATCATCTTCCTGACCATATTGATACACATTCCCACGTAGGAGACTCTCCCTAGAGAATCGCAGTACATCCCATAGTGGGTTGTTGGTCTCTCTCATCCAGGCCAGGTAGGGCCTGTCCAACTCATCAGGAAAAGGAGTGGGTGGGCACACCCAGCGTTCTGTAACATTATCCCCCTCCTCAGGGTAGATAGGATGGTTCCCACCATCCACCATTAACTCCAACGTTCTCACCATTTCTGAGTAAGAGGGGGTAGCCCCCTGGTACCTGTTCCAATCATTCATCATCCAAGTCCTCAGCGGTGAGGGATGGGCAAGTCGAGGGGGAGTGGCCGGGCTTGTGGTGATGACAGCCACGACAGATGTAAAAGACACAATCCCAGTAATCGGGATGGTCTCCTCCACAATCGGGACAGGTGTTGGGGAGGTCTCCGGAGAGGGCTGGGCAGCAGAATGGGGAATGCCCGGGGGCGCGCCGGTGGCATGTAGGGCAGACATTGAGGGGGCAATGCCATCAGTTGGAGTGGTGGGTGTGACATCGGTCACAGTGGTAGAGGGGGAGGGAGTTGTCCTCCAGGATGTTCGACGAGAGGGGGTGGAGACCACAAATGAGAGGTGGTGGCGAGGAGAGTCGGTCGAGTAGACCGAGTCAAGGTGGAGTAGTGTACCGGGTGACGGGTATGGGGGGATCTGTGTCGTGTTGGTACGTGTATGGCAGGTCCGCCAGTTGAGGTGGGGAGTCAGGGTTAGGTGGTTGGTCGGGATCAAGATCCCTTCCATCCAAGCCTGGGCTCGGTCCTCTGGGTTGATAGAAGACATCCTCCGCTTGAGGAGTTGGTAAGCGTCCAATTGTAGAGCCTGAGGTCCTTCATACCAGGCCTCTATTTCTGACCACTCTTCTCCGGATGTTGGGGGAGAGTCCTGTGATGATGTCCACAAGGACAAAGTTGGTTGGGACAAGAGGGAGTGCCCCCACAACCTCTCCGAATCCCGTCTCATGGAGTATGTGAGTAAGCTGGACTCTGAGGTAGACAAAGCGGGTGGATAAGAGAGGGGAGGTGGTGGTGGAGAACGGTCCGACCATCTCGGTGGAGGAAGAGTTTCGAATGGAGGCGTAGGCATTGTAGAGCGAGATGACGGAGTGGACGCATCCGACTATGTCATCTCTTCGGTGAGCATAAAGCCAGGCTGTGACATATGGGGAGTGAAGGAGGTTGTGGTAAAGATAGGATCTCTCCAGGCAAGGGATGGCGTCTAGGTTATAAGTGTCGCGTACAACCGCAGTAAGGACAGGAATAGATGGTAATGGAGGTCGGTGAGTCAGGATTCCGTAAGGGGCGATTCTAATAGTGGTAGGGGCAGTATTCAAAGTTGCAATACCACTAGGCAATGACAGTGTGGGAGTGGAGATAGTGGTGTCGATTCCCGGGTTTGAACTCAGAGTACCAGGTGTCTCGGACTGTGACATAGAAGTGTTTTGGTCTGGGATCCATATTAGGCCAATAACTTGTAAGCCTTTTTATAGGCTTCCAAAGTTTTGTCTGCATTAGTGAAGTTCCCTTCAGGTTCCCAGGTATTTTCCGAGTCAGGGTAGTTGTGCCACTTTACTAGAAAGAATCAGTTATTTTTTGTCCCTTTGTGGGAGAGAATAGCCTCTATTTCATATTCTGGAGATTTGTCTTCCAGATCTAGGGGCTCTTCAGGGGTGATGTGTCCATATTCGGAAGAGGAAGAAAAAGGGGTAAGAAGGGAGGTGTGGAAGACATTGTGAATTTTCCACATCATTGGCAGTTTTAGTTCGAAAGCTACCTTATTGATTTCCTTAATGATTCGGAATGGTCCTTCCCTTTTTGGTAATAGTTTTCTTAATTCCCCTTTTGTTCGGAGGTTCTTGGTGGACAGCCAAATCCAATCTCCCTTTCTTGGCAGTTTATAGGGGGTTTTTCCTTTTCTGCGGGACTCATAGTCTTTCTGGGTGAAGGCGATTGCCTCCGTGGCCTCCTTCCATGCTTCCCTCCACTGTTCTAGGGAGAATTGCACTTGGGGAACGAAGGAGTGGGCGATTGGAGGGAATCCCCTTGGGGAGAATCTGGTCATTAGTAGGAAGGGTGTAGTTTTAGTGGTGGAGTGGGGAGCGGAGTTGTGGGCAAATTCAGCAATGGGAAGGATGGTCTTCCAAGTGTTTGGGGCATTGTGGCAATAGATGCGAAGATAGGTTTCTAATTCTTGGTTTACTCTCTTCGTTTCTCCATCCGTTTGGGGATGGTAAGTGGTGGATAATTTGGGGTCATATCCAAGTAATCATCCCATTTCCTGGGCAAAGGCACTGGCGAATTGTGGGCCGCAGTCAGAGATTATGGAGTCATGTAGACCGAATCTATTGAAAACCCGATCTAAAAATAGGGAGGCGATGCCCTCAGCAGTTACTCTTTTTGTGGTTGAGATAAAAATAGCCCCCTTTGAAAGTCCGTGGTCCACCATGACCAAAATAGCATCCGCATCACCGGAAGGGGGGAGATCGGTGATAAGATCCATGAAAAGATGCTGGAAAGGTCGGGTGGCATTTGCGGGAATGGGAATAATGGGGGGTTGTAACGGGTGGGTGATGACTTTATGTTTCTGGCAGGTGGGGCAACCAGCCAGATATCGGCATAAAAAGCGGGCCAGACCTGGTCACCAGAAGTCATTACTGATTATGTTATAGAGATGGTAAAATCCAGGGTGACCGGTCATGTTTGCCATATGTATGGCATGGACTAGGGGGTGACAGTACTGCTCATTGACATATAGTCAGCCTTTGAAATATAGATTTCCTTTGTGGAGTTTCCAGTCCACAGGGTCCATGCGGGGGAAGGTTAGCTCTCCTTTCTTTAGGCATGTGATGGCATCGAGTATGGTGGGGTTGGTTGCTGGGGCCTCCAATTTGGCATGGAGGGTGGAGTCAATATTCCAGATAAAGATGTCATCGTCCAGCAGTTGCAGGGGGGGTTCCTCTTCATTGAGGATGTCCAGTTGAGACAACATGTCTGCCGGTGCAAGTTGTCCACCTGGGATGTGGACTAGTCGCAGGTCATAGTCTTGTAGGAACAGTTGCCACCAGGCATGGCGTCAGGATAACTTCTGTGGTTTCTTAAAGTATGTCAAGTTCTTGTGGTCCGTGAGGACCGTTACTGGGTGCTCCGTTCTGGTTAGGTAGTGTCGCCAATCCTGTAAGGCAAGGATGATTGTGAGTAATTCGTGATCGTGGATATCGTAGTTTCGCTCCACAGGGGTGAATGTGGAGGAGCAGTAAGCGCATGGGTGAAGATCTCCATTCCCATCTTTCTGCATCAGAACTCCTCCCGCCACCAAAAGTGAGGTGTCAGTCATAAGGGTAAATGGTTTGGTTGGGTCTGGGTGACAGAGTATCGGGGCTGTGAGGAATTGCTTATGTAGTGTCTGGAAAGCATCGTCCTCATCCAGGCCCCATTCCCACCGTTTTCCTTTGGTGATTAGGGCGGTGAGGGGACGGGCCATTCGCGAGAAGTTCGGAATGAATTTGCAGTAGAAATTGCAGAATCCTAGGAAGGATTGCACTTGTTTAATTGTTCCTGGGGGTTGCCATTCTTTAATGGCCTTTAGTTTTACTGGGTCCATCTCGACCCATCCTTCTGAGAGGACCATTCCTAAATACTCCACCTTCTTGGTGGCAAACATGCATTTTTCCAGCTTTAGATATAGCTTGTGTTCGGCCAGTCAGGCTAACACCTTCTTTGTCCATTCCCGATGTGTGTCGTGGTCGGGGGAGTGGATCAGTAGATCATTCATATAGATGATCAACCACCCTTCTGTGATGTAGTCGGCAAAGATATCATCCATCAATGCCTGGAAGGTTGCCTGTGAGTTGTATAGTCTGAAAAACATCACCATTGGTTCATAAAGTCCAAATGGGGTTATGAAGGCTGCCTTCCACTGATCTTCAGGGTGGATTTGAACGTTGTTATATCCCCAATGTACATCCATCTTTGTAAAGATAGATGAATGCTGTACCTTGTTGATTAGATTGGCAGTGAGGGGTAGGGGGTAGGCATTTCTGATGGTTTTGGAGTTTAGGTACCTATAGTCTTGGCATGGCCACAACCTTCTGTCCTTCTTTGCTACAAAAAAGAATGGGGACGCTTGTGGGGACTGGGACTTGGTTATTTTTCCTGCCTTCATGTGCTCATTAATGAAGGCCTTGCACACTTTCTCTTCTTCTAGGTTGAGGGAGTAGTTCTTCACCTGCCGCGGGACGAAGCCAAGCTCCAATTCAATCCGATGATCGTATGGTCGTCTTGGTGGCATGGTGGTGCTTCCTTCTTCGGAGAACACTGACTTGTACTTGTTGTACTCAGGAGGAAGTGTTACTATTTCCTTCTCCTGCTCCACTGCTATCTTAGTCGAGATAGTGGTTTTCTGTATTTCTTTGTCTAGACCTTCTCTGATGATGACGTCCTCCGTCGGATCATCCAGGTCTTCTGTGATGTACTTCATTAAGTACCGCTGAGCTATCACGAGCTCAGGAGGTTCTACCCCTTCATCTCTTTCGAAGAGATGCACCTTTCGACTTTCCCAGTCGATCTGGGGGTTTTCTTCGGCTAACCAGGCCATTCCTAGTATAATTGGGGTCTTCCTGCTTTTGAGGACCATCAGTGATCTTCGTTTCTTGGTGTCTCCGATCTTGATCATCACCATGGTCCGATGGGTGATGCTTCCTCCTTTATTCTCAGACCCGTCTGCATTAAGGGCTCTACAAGGTGACGTTATTGGGAAGAGAGGTAATTTCCACTTTCTGGCATAACAGGCATTTATGAAGTTCCCAGTTGTGCCGCTGTCAATGAGTGCTTCGGTATCGATGATTCCAGATGGGGTTGAAACTTGTACTTTGATTAACAGAGACTTCCATTCCCTAGATACAAGTACATCTGGTGGTTTAAGGGATTTGGACATCAATCGCCATTTCCCTTTTAAAAACCCTGCACTTTCTTGATTTTTTGCATAGTGGTGGTGGAGAGAGTAGCCACCGTTTCTTCTTCATTCTCTTGCTCTCCTTCCGATCCATAGTCTTCTTCATCCTCGTATACCTGTTGCAGGACTTTGAGGATTTCCTGTTTCGTGCCTTTCTTATTGGCTAGTACTTTTCTGATGTACTCCGTGGTTTCGTCAGGTTTAGTCTTCTGGATCGGGAGTTCCTCTTCCTCTATTCTCCTTACTTTTTCCGACGGTGTGCCTCAACGAGGCCTCTTATGGTTTCGAGTGGAACACCCCTTCTTGCCATATATGAAGCAAAGTCCATTCTTGATGTAGCATGCCCGTTCTACTGGCAATAACTTGATAGCATCTATGTCCATGGCATTGGAGTCTCTTCCTGACGACTTTCCTCCACCTCCTTGGTGGGTATAGTGTCCTCTGGATAACTCTCGTACCCGCTCGAGCTGGCACACCTGCCTATAAGCTCCTGTGTACCACTCCTTAATAGTGGCCAGTTCATTAAGACGGATGATATCTCTTGCAATATCGTGATTTAGGCCCTGCACAAACCACTCACACAGGGCCCCCTTGTCTGTTATTCCTGTTTTAGCAGCCAGGAGTTGGAAGTCTTGTATGTATTTCTGGGTCGACTTGGATGTTGAAGGACCTCTGTCCTGCCGGAGACTTCCAATCCTCCTTCTCGTGTCCGCTTTGTCTTCTGTTGACACGAATGAGCTTGTAAATTGCTCTACGAATTTTGACCAGGTGCGGTCCTCATCGGCTTTCATGGGCGCAGCAAGGTACTCTCCTTCTGCGAATACTCGCCCCCTCCCTTTGGACATTTTATTCAATGTTGTCATGATCTTCGACACGTCAGAGTCGTAGATCTTCTTGTTTAGTTCGAAGTAATTGGTTATGGCGCCTATCCACCATAGGGCGTCTGCGCTTTCTCCCAAGAAATCTCCGGGTAATGCCGCCTTCATTTTGGTTATCTTATCCATCATGTCGCTCTTCCAAAATTCTAATCATTCTTCTTTCTCAGTTGTGAGTAGGATTGGTTGTATGACCTGCAGTGTTTTCTTTCCGTCTAGTATCTCCTGGGTTTCCTCAGCTAGTGCCTCAGCTCTTCTTTGCAACGGGGAGATGATGGTCTGGGTTGGTCTTCCAGAGAAGTACGAAGGGCGCTGGTGGGCAGGGGTGGGATGGGGAGCTGAGAGAATAGCTGTCGGGGAAGGTTCTCCTCCTCGTGATAATGCTTGAGCAAATAGGCCAGGATCCAAGCCTGTAGGAGCGGGGTGGCGGCTCGTGTTCCCAGTTGG
>JBBPJU010000455.1:0-22726 GCA_038088875.1 Austroboletus festivus
ATGGGGGTGGCGAGAGAAGGGCAGTGGAAAGGGGGGTGGGCAGGGGCGTGTCCAGAGCAGATGGGGCAGACAGTATGGAGACACTCCCAGATGTTGGCATGTCCATAGTTGCATCGTACACAGTGGAATTCAGTGACAATGTCATTATCCTCAGGAATATTCCGGGATAGCGGGGGTAGGCCCTGCCGGACAGCAGGGGGAGAGGAGATCCTTTATAGAAGGCTGCCTCCAGGTGAAGGAGTTGAGGGGGTAATCAGAACTGGGGGGTCAGAGTTATGGTATTGCACTCATTGGGGGGTATCACCTTCCTCCTCCAATTCGAGTGGATTGGGGAGTATGGGACCTCTGGGAGAATTGGGGTCATCGGGGATAAAGGGATGAGTATCCCCTCCATTCGCACTTGTTCCCTCGCCAGAGATCCTGGAGAGTAGAGTCGGTGTCAAACTAGCTCCCTCAGTTCTTCTGCCACTTTCATTGAGATAAAGTACAAGCCCTCAGTTGTGGAGGACTTGTGCACGGATGCAGGGGGCGAGTGGTTCAATGATCTGCCAGATGATGGCATGGACTGGGATGAGTGGGATCCCCTTGACGACTCAGTTAAACCTCAGTTCATGAAGTGATTGTCCAATAAGGATCCCAAGATAGATGAAGTGAAAGATGAGGACTGGTTGGTGTTCTTCTAAGAAGGGGCCAATATAGTTTTCTTGGATAGCATTGGGTGGAGTGTGTCTAGGGGAGGAGATATTGGCATATACTTCATAGGCATTGATAAGGGTTTTCAAGGGGGAAACAAGGGGAGAATGCCATTGGCAAAACAGCCAATCAGTGACAAAAGAGAAAGTAATGAGGTTATGATATAGATATCCCCTTTTGAGATGGGGAATAGAATTAAGGTTGTAGGCATTGCCTACTTTGGCTAAGATGGAAGAGATGGCGATACTGTAAGGGGAGAAAATGAGGGTGACTTCTCTAGTAGAAGTTCTTCGCATGCCAGTGGTAGGGACAGGAGTCGATTCAGCAGTAGTATCAGTGTTCTCCGATGTGTCCATTAAGGAAATGGACTCATTTTTCTTTTATAGTTTTAGTCTGTCCTTCGTAAACAACAGTCTTGGTTTTGGCAGAAATGAATTCAGTGTGCCAGCGGCTGTAGCATTTGTCTTGGAAAGTGGATTGGGTAGGATAGACCATTGTCTATGTGGGGATATGGTGTGCCTTTTTATAGGCAAGGAGTATTCTGTCCGCATGGGTGAAGTTTACTTTGGATTCCCAGGTGTTTTCTGAATGTGGGTAGTTCTTCCATTTGACCAGATAGGAAAGGTTTCCAGTATTTCCTTTATGGGAAAGGATGTCTTCAACTTCAAACTCCAGTTCTTCATCAAGGTTTAGTGGGGTTTCGGTGGTGGTGGGACCAAATTCATCAGTTTTTTCAAATAGGGAAAGGAACGAGGTGTGGAATACGTTATGGATTTTCCAGTGGTCGAGCAGTTTAAGTTCAAAAGTGACCTGATTGATGATTTTTGTAACTTTAAAAGGGCCCTCCCTTTTTGGCATTAACTTTCATCATTCCCCTTTTATTTTAATGTTTTTGGTGGAGAGCCATACCAGGTCTCCTTTCTTATAAGGGGAGTATTGTTCAGAATGGGATCAGTTTTTGTAGTCTTTTTGAGCATATTCAATGGTGGCAGAAGCTTCCTTCCAAGCAGTTCCCCATTGGTCCAGCGTATACTGTATAGTGGGGACGAAAGATTTGGTTAGGCTAGGGAATCCTCTGGAGGCAAATCCCATCATTAGCTTGAATGGGGAGGTGAGAGTTGTGAAATGAATGGCAGTGTTGTGGGCGAATTCGGCTATGGGGAGCATCTTTGCCCAGGTTTCTGGCTGTTTGTGACAGTAAATTCTCAGATACGTTTCCAGTTCCTGATTAACTTGTTCAGTTTCTCTGTCCGTCTGGGGGTGGTAGGCTGTAGAGAGTTTTGGATCATAGTTTAAGGCTTGAGCTAACTCTCTGGCAAAAGCACTGGTGAATTGTGGGCCTCTGTCAGAGATGATGGAATCGTGGAGGCTGAATCTGGGGAAAACTCATTCTAGGAATAGCACAGCTATTCCCTCAGCAGTGACTGTCTTGGTAGTAGGGATAAACATAGCCCCCTTCGAAAGTCTGTGGTCCACCACAACTAAAATAGCATCTCATGCGGGAAAGGGTGGTAGGTCCATGATCAGGTCCATGGACAGGTGCTGGAAGGGGCACATAGCGGTTGTGAGGATTGGCATAACAGGAGGGCAGTTTGGATGGGTGTTGGTCTTGTGTTTTTGACATCTGGGCATCCCACAAGGTATTTGTGGAGAAAGCATGCCATACCCAGCCACCAATAACTTTCCACCATAAACTTGTAAAGGCGGAAGAAACCGGGGTGACCGGTGGTGGGGGCGTTGTGGATGGAGTGAGTAAGGGGGGTGCAGTATGCTTTGTCAACATAGAGGCAGCCCCGAAACCATAGGGAATTATCCCGTAGTTTCCAATCTTCTGGGTTTGTCTGGGAGAAGGCAGGTTTCCCCCTATTTACACGTTGAAGCACTTCTAGTACCATGGGGTCAGTCAGTGATGCAGAGAGTTTTTCTATAAGGGCAGTGTCAATACTCCAGATGAAGATTTTGTCATCCAGGAGTTGCAAGGGAGGTATATCTACCTTCATAATGTCTGGGCAGGACAGCATGTCTGCAGGAGCCATCTGCCCTCCGGAGGTATGTATTAGCTTCAGATCATAATCCTGAAGAAAGAGTTGCCATCTAGCATGGCATCGTGAGAGCTTCCTTGGCTCTTTGAAATATGTTAAATTTTTGTGGTCCATCAGGACCATTACAGGGTGAGTGGTTCTAGTCAGATAGTTTTGCCAGTCCTGCAGGGCTAGTATAATGGCTAGGAGTTCTCAGTCATGGATATCGTAATTCCATTCCACAGGGGAGAAGGCTGAGGATCGATAAGCACAGGGGTGCATATCTCCATTTCCATCCTTCTGCATTAAGATGCCTCCAGCAGCAAAGAGGGAGGCATCCATCATTACCCAGAATGGCTTGACAGGGTCTGAATATCATAATATCAGGGTGTGGAGGAATAGTTGCTTTAATACCATAAAGGCATTATCTTCGGTGGGGGTCCACTCCCAGTGCTTCCCTTTCATGGTGAGTGCTGTTAGGAGTCTGACAAGGTTTGAGAAGTTTGGAATGAACTTCCGATAGAAGTTGCAGAATCCTAAAAAGGACCTGACTTGTTTCATGGTCTGAGGGGGTTTCCAGTCTTCTATTGCCTTGAGCTTTACTGGGTCCATTGCTACACTCCCTTCTCTTAGTACAAGGCCCAGGTATTCTACCATCCAGGTGTTGAAGGTGCATTTCTCCAGCTTCAGATACAGCTGGTGTTCAGCCAAGTGGGCCAGGACCTTCTTGGTCCTTTCGTGGTGGGTGGTTAGATTGGCAGAGTGGATCAGGAGATCATCCATGTAGATAATTAGCCATCCTTCGGCTAAATAGTCAGCCAAGATATTGTCCATGAGTGCTTGGAAGGTGGCTGGGGAGTTACACAGTGTTACGATTTCTTTCTTGATTTACGCATAACCATTGTACCGACTCTAGCCTTTCACTTCCTCTTGGATAATCCTACTCAGGATAAGTCCAATTCGTCTTCAGGCTGAGTCATACTCTTTTATTCTTGCTTATTCATTTACATCTAGTAATCGGTCCGATTACTCGGTCGTTATTAGTCATCATGAGTCATTCTCTTACCTTCTGACTTATCGGTTCTTCCTTGATATTCTATCACATTCTACATGTTTCATCTACGGACAGCCTTATTTCCATTCAAGGCAGTATTCCCATACTGCCTCTCATTCCTCTTCACTATATAAACCTGTCCATCCGCTGCCATATACTCTAGTCTAGTTCTCCCTTACAATCACATCTCTTGTGTTTGTCCCTTGTCAGACTCCTGAGTGTTCTCTTCCACTCAGTCTCCCTGACCATAGTCCTCGTCCTACTCTGAGTGGACGCTCCTTATCTTGAACTCTTCGAGTATTCACTAGATGATACTCCAAACCGAACTCTTGATTCCAAAAGGGCTACACTTGGACCTACCCGGCACAAGTATAACACACAGCCCAAAAAACATGACCATGGGTTCGAACAATCCCATCAGTGTGATGAAGGCTGCCTTCCATCTATCCCCCTTTGCTATTCAGACATTATTGTATCCCCACCGGACATCCATCTTGGTGAAGATATTCGAATGCCGAACCTTGTCTATTAAGTCAGCAGTGAAGGGGAGTGGATAGGCATTCTTGACCATCATAAAGTTGAGATATCTGTAGTCCTGGCAAGGACGTAGCTTTCCATTCTTCTTCTTGACAAAGAAGAAGGGTGAGGCTTGTGGAGGTGAGGACTGGATGATCTTTCCACTTTTCAGGTGTTTCTGGATGAACTCCTGACATGCAGTTGTCTCTTTGGGGTTCAGAGAGTAGTTCTTTGCTCTTCTGGGAGTGAACTCAGGGGTAAATTCTATCTTGTGGTCATATGCCCGTTCTGGGGGCATCATGGTTGCGGCCTTCTCGGAGATGACGTCTGCATACTGTTTGTATTCAGGGGAAAGGGCTTTCTTCTCAACCTTCTCCTTGCTAGCTATCTCTATTGAGACAGTGGTTTTCCTAATTAATTCCTTGATCATAATGCTCTCTCTGATTATGAGCTCCTCTGAGAGGTCATCAAGGTCTTCCATGATATATTTGGCCAGATATCGCTGTGCTACCTGCAAGGAGTGGTTCACTTCTTCTTTGCTTACCAGGAGAATTTCCTCCTCTTCCAGTCTATTATAGGGTTTTCTTCAGCTAGCCATGCTATTCCGAGGATGATGGGCATCTTCCCTTCTCCTAGGACCAGTAACCCTCTTCTCTGGGTTTGTTCTCCAATCTTCATTGTTAGAAATCCGCGCTGAGAGATTTCTCCACCAGCATTATGAGATCCATCAGCATTTATGGCATATCGTGGCTTTTTCAAGGGGGATAGGGGGACTTTCCATTTCTGCACATTCTTTGTGCTAATAAAGTTACTGGTGGCCCCGCTGTCGATCAGGGCTTCGGTGTCAATGCTTCCAGATGGAGTTTGAACTTGTACATTTATGGTCATTGATCGTTGTTCTCTCGAGGTTATTACATCTGGTGAACTATTCACGGATTTGGACATCGACTGCCATTTCCCCTTCAAAAATGCTTTGCTTTAGCTATCTGTTATGCTGGACAAGCGTAGCGCCTAGTCTGATCCTTTATCGCAGCACACACTCGGTAGTAGCATGAAGACTAATAGAAATCCAAAGGGGTCGCTGCAGTGACTCTTTCACACTGAGGAAACTAGACACTGCGCTTGTGATTGCGAAGATCTAGCTGAGGCTACAAGTACAGACGGCTACCGTATTTATAGGGATCCCCTAAGGTATAGATCCTATATATGGAAGGAAAGAGGCACTGCGGATCGAGATCCACAAACGCTGCACCTCACGCAAGGCAGGAAACGAGGTAGTCCGAGGGAAAGGTAAATGAAAAGGGGCTGGTGATGCCCGACATACTGGTAAGAGAGGAAACAATGAGGCCTCCATCAGGAGAGCCGGAATAGTGGTACATCAATGGAGAGGTCATTGATAGAAGATCTGAAGTAGATCAACAACCTAAAATGTCCCCAATACTGAGGTGGAAAGATGAACTCAGCTTTTGGGTATTGAAACACAAAGTAAAGGGTCCGCCGTCGCAACTTTCAGCCCACTTCTACACCCACTCGTCAGCCTGTGGCCAGGCTGGTTCTTCCTCAGGTGGGGGATCCAGTTCATCGACGTTGTAGCCATTTCCCATCCATAACCAACAAGTCATACAATGACAGTCCTTCCGATGACCCAAGTAGTCTCCATCGCGGATCGTAACACTATCCTTTCCAAGATTTCTATAGAAAGGACATTGATGCGCTCATCTGAAGATTCCTCTTCTTCGTTGTCCTCTTCTCTGTCCTCAGCATATTGGTCTTTTTCATAGACCTGTTGCAAGATGTGGAGGATCTCCTTCTTAGATCCCTGTTTCTCTGTGAGTATCTTCTGGATGTACTCTGAAGTCTCATCTCATGTGGAAGTGGCTGGCAGACCTTCTTCCTATACTTCACACACCCTCTCCCTAGGAGAGTCTAAAGTCTTATCTGTGGGTTTGCCAAATCCAGGGTGCTTGTGGTTTCTGGTGGAGCATCTCTTCTTCTTACAAATGAAGCACAGGTTGTTCTTGATGTACCTGGCTCTTTCGACAGGGGTTAGACATATCGCATCTATGTTCATGGCATTAGGGTCTCTGGAAGTTCTCTCTGTACTGTTGCTTCCTTGGTAAGCAAACTTCCCTCCACTGAGGTCTTATATCCTTTCCAGCTGTCGGATCTGTTTCTGAGTAGACTCTATCCACTCTGCAATGGTGGTTGGCTTGTTGATCCTGATTATGTCCCTCGTTAGGTCATTGTTAAACCCTCTTATGAACCATTTACAGAGAGCTCCTTCATCAGCTACTCCTGATTTGATAGCAAGGAGTTGGAAATCTTGGATATATTTCTGTGTCATCTTTGTGGTTGATCCTCCCCTTTCTTGTTTTAGGTTTGCTATTCTTCTTTGGGCATCAGCCTTCTCTTCCTTAGATATGAAGGAGGCTGTGAGCTTGTCCACAAAATCTCCCCACATTGGTTGTTTTTCCTTCTCTCCTCTTGGTGTTAGAAAATATGCTTTGGCATATACCCTTCCTCTTCCTTTTGACATTTTATTGAGTGCAGTGATGATCCTGCTGGCATTGTCTGAATAGATATGGGAATTTATCATGAAGTAGTTCATCATAGGAGCAATCTACCATTGAGCATTCTCATTTTGTTCTGAAAAATCAGCTGGGAGGGCTGCTTTAATCTCCAGGGTCTTGGTATCCATCTTTGGCTTTGAAGTTAAACCAAGCGAGAAGTCATCTGAAGTATCCACATTGGCTAGTTCCTGGGAGGTGGTGGTTTCAGAGTGGATTCATTCAATTTTTCATTCCGTGTGTTCAAGATGGGCACAGATATATGGATTGGAGATTCAGGGCAAGAATTTTTGGTGGCTGCTGAAGTACACTGGGAGGGAGTATCCAGGGGTGAGATGGGGAGCTGAGAGAACAGCTGTCTGGGGTGATAAACTTCCTCTTGAAAATGTCTGAGGGAGTACTGGTAAGTCCAATCATATAGGAGGGGTCATGCGGCTGGGGTGCTCAGCTGGGAGAGGAGATAGTGCAAATGAGGGTGATCCTCGAGTAACCTGAGGAGTATTCAGTGTGGGGTGGGGACAGGGGATAGGAGAAGTTCGAGAAGCTGGTCTGTTCCTGGAGACTCGAAGTGTCTCTGGGAGAGGAGCCCTTTGAATAGACTCTGAGGTAGGGAAGGGGGGTTCGTCATCAGATCCAGTGTGGCCCTTAATCTTGGCAGTAGTGTGTCCCTTCCTGATAAGACAGGGGGAGGTAGAAAAGAGTTAGATTCTTTTAATATGGAATGCAGGACATGAAGTCCAAGTCTCTGGGCAACATGCTGATCAAAGTTGTGAAGGCAGGGTCCATATTGGACACAAATGGAAAGGATGGCCTGATGGGTGCTGATAAACTCGTTCAACAACAGTAGGCGCAGGGCTAGAACCTGTCACACTAGAACTCTCTTGAGAAATGGTAAACCATCCACTGTTTCAAGGTACAGCAGACTTTATGTAAGATTGCATAGAATCTAACTAAGAAACAATCCTAATGTACATTGGTGCTTATATACTAAATGGAGAAGTGATGGAAAAGTATCCTTTTATGAGACGAATCTCAATAAAGGGGAACTTACCATTCTCGAAAGAGAATAGGGAATGGAAAAGGCATCCATTTTGGGTAAATGAATATCAGCATGCACAGCCTATGGATAAAAGAGGAAGGGCTGTGTGCAGGTTCCCATTCCTATCCAGAAAGGAACCGAACACTAACTACGGTAAGATAATCAGAAGCATGTAAACCTGATCAGGAAAAAGAAGGGTTAATACCTAGTCAGCAGATGCTATGTGGAGCAGGTGTGGGTGACTAAGTAACTAGGGGTAACTAAAGTGATATCTGAGTTTAAGAAAGTGCTTTGGAGAATGGAGACCGAAAGGAAAATAAGAAAAAAAAGAAGAAAGGGGAAAACATATGTACTGTGAAAGCATCTGCTATCTCCTTCAGCCTTTCCTAGCAGAAGGGAAAGGGGTCCCCTTGTCAGCAGAAGAAGTCAGCTACTTCTTCCACATCTCAAGTGAACCACTCCTCTTGTCCTGGGGGAACATTCTCCTGGTTGTCCAGCAGTGGAGGATGTTACACTTGAATCAGGTAGGTCCAAGTGTAGCCCTTCTAGAGCCTTGGAGAGGCTAAAGACAAGATGAGGGCAAGGTGAGTTCTAGTGGTAGGTGTGACGGGGAGCTCTATAAGAGCACAGGTGGATATCAGAGAGCACCTAGGGACCAATACAAGGGAGATCTAGTGATGGATGAGAGATATAGAGGACATCACCAGTTGTCAAGAATAGAGCAATAGATATTGCTATAGATCTGACAAGGCAGAGGATACTGCCATAGTACTAGCAAGAAAGATGGCTTTAATGACTAGGGATTGAAGTAGAAGGAGAGCCATCAACAGGTAAGAAATCAGTGATGTGATGAGTGAGAGAGTATGATTGAGGGACATCATCAATGATCAAGATAGAGAAACTTCAGCAAAGTGACAAAAGGTGGTAGGAGCTAAGGAGCATTGCTGAAGGGTGATAATTTAGGTGAAAAGACTGATAGGATGCCTGAAATGAGCAGGTGATGATGATCAAAGAGAATAGGAATGAATTTATTGGTATGAAGAGTATAGGAGTGTCAGGGAGTCATCATAGAGATGGAAGGGGAATTATGAAAGGGGAAGTAAGAAGGGGTGTCTAGTATGAAAGGCTAATTGAAGAGACAGTAATGATGGCTCTACTCCTGATAAACAGAGTATAGCTAGAACAGACATGCTGGCCACGGCATGCTGTATCAAGGATACACTTGTGCAAGCACAGGAGGTTCTGAGTAGACAGTTGGTCTAAATAGTGATCACTGCATCAAGGTAGTCAAGAAAGATGGTATTGCCCACCTAGGCAGACCCTAGCTTCCTATACACCAATACTAGGGCAATCCTGAGTAAAGGCCCTCACGTTGAGGTTTAAGAAGGGAAGTCTAAGATGGAGAACTAAGGTATAAGGATAGCCACTATATATAGGGGTCAGAGATGAGTGGCTGTATTGAGCAGGAAAGGAAATAGGGCATAGGATACTGATGATAAGTTAGAATGATGAGTCATCAGAATGTCCAAGAATACAATGAAATATCAAAGAAATGCTGACTTAACTAGAAGAATAGAAGATGATCTGAGATCAGGGGCTAAGTCAGGAAGAATAGATAAACCAAGATGATAATGGAATGGATGAGTCAGAAGAGTCAAGGGTTGAACCAAGATAAGAGATAAGGAATGACTCATCCATGACAAATGTACATTAGGTAAAGGGAATGTCTATGACAAAGGGGAAATCAGATAAGCATGAGTGACAAAGACTAGATGAGTTAGAGGAAATGGAGCATATCTGCATGGAATGTATGTAGACTCATCTAGGAAATGGTGTAAGCAATAAGAAGGAACAAGTGTTTAGGAAAAGAGTGGTCCATATAGTACTCAGCTATGTCTCAGGGATGAATTGTAACAGAGGACTTCCATTCCAGAGTTCCAGAGATTTCCCCCATATGGTTCCTCTAGAGAAGTTCTTCTGTGTGTCTGTCATGCCTCTGTTGAAAAAGGAAAAAGATGGAGCATCCAGTGCCTTAGGGTACAGGGTTGGTGGCTGTCTCCACTGTTCCATAACACATGGTGGTCTGGTGGAGATAACACCCTTCCTCTGTCTCCATGACATCCCCACTACCACAAAGCATGTTTTTCTTATCACTGACTTGGTCATATCCACATGGAATGTCTCTTCTATCAATGCGCACATTGTCTCAAATGGTGTCCTGGTCATACTATGCATCAATGTCCTCTTTGTTGCCATATACCATCACAATTGTCATCATCATCATCTACATCAGCTGCCTCTCATCATGCCACCACTTGTTTCACTCTTTCCATTCCACCCCCTCTGGGTATCCTATTTCCTTGCCAAACTATGGGGTATGGTCATCCTAGGAGATCTCCACCCTGTCCTTGTTCACCCAGTCCCCAGTCAGAAGGTTCTCTTATAGATATGTATGATCCAGTCACTAAGTCAAATATGACAGGAGATGTTTGTGATATTTAAGATGAGACTAAACCAGCTGCTGTGTGCTGGCTCATCCAGTATCTCTTGCAGTAGCTTTGAGTATACAAAGGGGGTAATGTTATGATTTCTTTCTTCTTCTTGTTCTTTACTGTGTACTTGACTCTAGCCTTTCATTTCTCCTTGGATAATCCTAATAGGATAAGTCCAATTCATCTTCAGGCTGAGTCATTCCCACTTATTATTGTTTATTCATTCTTGCATGTGTAATTGGCCCGATTACTCATTTGATATTGGTCATCATGAGTCATTCTCTTATCCTTTGACTTATTGATTATTCTTTGACATTCTATTGGATTTTCTATAACTCATCTATGGACAGCCTCATTTCTATTCAAGGCAGTATCTCATGACACTGCCTCTCATTCCTCTTCCTATATAAACTTGTTTGTCTGATGCCATGTACCTTAGTCTAGTTCTTCCTTGGAATATATCTCATCATGTTCCTCCTTCCTATCAGACTCCTGAGTGTTCTCTTCCACTCAGTTTTCCTAACTCAAGTCTTTGTTCTACTTTGAGTGGACACTCCAAATCTATTTGCTTTAAAAGTATTCACTAGATGATACTCATCCCAAACCTTTGTTGGTTCTTATCAAGGGCTACACTTGGACCTACCCAGTACAAGCATAACATTGTGACACGATTTCACACCCCCTCTTTAAAAATCCTTTACTTTAGCAATGTGAGCAATTATTTCTTGAGAAAAGGTGGATTGGACTTTCATCTTTGCCACAGTTTCTTCTTTTCCTTCATCTATTTCCATTAGTGTATAGTCTTCATTGTACACCTGTTTCAATACTCAGAGGAGGTCATCCTGATTAACCTTTTTCTTACTTGTGAGTTTCTTTACGTATTCATTAGCTACTCCTGCTGGTTCTTCTTTGACCTCTTGGACTTTTTCCTGAGGTTTTGCTTGGGTTCCTCAGCTATTTTCCTGTTCCTGTTCCTGAGGGCAATCTCTAGAGTGTTTCCTTGTGGAATAGCCAATCTTATGGCATATGAAGCATCAGTTTTCTCTGATATGTTTGGCTTTTTCTACAGGAGTGAGCCTAATAGTGTCAACATCCATTGCATTTGGATCTTTGGATCTTCTTCCTCCTCCTATTCTGGATTAGGAGAGGTGATTTCCTCATAAGTCTCTTTCTCGTTCAATCTGCCTCATCCTTTAATAAGATTTGTCAATTCATTCTTTGAGGGTATCTGGTTCTTTTACCAGGACTATAGGGGAGGAGATGTTAAAGTTCAATCCTTTGACGAACCATTTACATAATGTGCCTTCACTCTTTTCTTTAGAGTTGGTGGCTTTAAGTTGGAAATCTTGGACATATTCTTGTAAATTCCCCATAGTAGAGGATCCCCATTTCATATGCATTTGAGTTAGTTTTTTTCAGCTATCTTTGTGAGATTCTTCAGATATGAAAGAATTTAAAAATTCTATGGTGAATTTTTTCCAAGTCATCATTTTCTTTTCTTCATTGGTTAAGGTATCATTTGAGGAGTACCATTCTTCAGCAAATAATCTTCCTCTTCCTTTGCTCATCTTGTTGAGGGGGATTTAAACTTTCTTTTGTTCAGTGTCATAGAGATCTTCATTCATGAGGAAGTAAGTGGTCATGGATAAGATCCACCACTTGGCATCTTCTGCTTTTCCTGAAAAGTCTGCTGAATATCCTGCCTGAAGTTCTTTGGTCATCATTTTCTTCTTTGGTGGTGCTGGTATACTGAGGATAAAATCTTGTTCTTCTTCATCAAGATCTATCTGAATTGGTTCTGATTCTGGGGTGGATGGTCTGCTCTCATGAGACTCTGAGGGTAAAATCTTGTTCTTCTTCATCAAGATCTATCTGAATTGGTTCTGATTCTGGGGTGGATGGTCTGCTCTCATAGATGGATCCCTTTCGGTGAAGACAGTCTCAATAGTAGAGATCAGAGGTGCAGGTTCTGATGTAGAAGGTTGTCAATATAAGTGGTGTTGACTGGTGAGGGGTGGATAAGATGTCCCAGCAATTCTGCTTTTTCCTGGGATTCAAATAGATTGAAGAGGAACTAGAGAGTTTCTGATGGCCTCAGCTTGATTGTCTGGTTGGTGGGGTTTCAAATCAGAGTCTACCAGGACAGTATACCTTCTTGATGAAATCTTGCCTGTTGATGGATACCCTTCTTGTAGTTACAAGGGGCAATAGTTCAGCTAGATCTAATGTTGTGCTGGACAAGTATGACACCTAGTCTGATCCTTTATCGCAGTGTGCATTCGATAGTAGTATGAAGACTAATAGAAATCCTATGGAGAAGATCACTGCAATAACTCTTTCACACTGAGGAAACTAGACACCACACTTGCAATTATATAGATCTAGCTGAGGTTACAAGTACAGATGGCTACCATATTTATAGGGATCTCCTAAGGTATAGATCCTATATGGAAGGGAAGAGGCACTGCAGATCGAGATCCACAAATGCTGCACCTCATATGAGGCAAAGGAATGAGGTAGTCTGAAGTTAAGGTAAATGAAAATGGGCATTGATGCCCAACACACTGAATAGGGGAAATGGAAGATAAGACAATGAGGCCTCCATCAGGAGAGCCAGAATTGTGGTACATCAATGGAGAGGTCATTGATAAAAGATCTGAAAGAGATCAATGACCTAAACTGTCCCCAATACTGAGGTGGAAAAAGGAACTCAACTTTTGGGTATCAAAGAAAGAAAAAGGGGGTCCTTTGTATGACTTTCAACCCATTCAGTCCATCCACTCATCAGCAACTGACCAAGCAGGTTCATTCTCCAATGGAGGGTCAAGCTTGTCCACATCATATCCATTCCCCATCCAGAGCCAACATGTTGTACAATAGTGGTGTTCACATAGGCTATTATGGCACTATGTCGGGGCTCTGTCCAGACTATTAAATGAGTATGAAAGCCATGCTTTTTGACCAGCTACATAGCAGCGGTGTTCTAAATTTGGGTTCAGGCTGAACCAGGTCAAATCATACAAAGTCCAGCACATCAATTTGCACCATAAGCAACAAAAAATAGAATGCGTTTCAATGACAAATATGGGATGCAAATCACCAGCAGAAGCCCACCAACCCACCCTCCTGCCCTCCACCATGCCCTGTGTACCCCAGCGACAAAAAATACTATTGCAAATCGACCAGTTAGAATACCATGTCCAGCTAAACCAGCTTAAAAACTTACAAAGATGATTGGAGGAATCTGATGAAGATCTGTCTTCTGATGAGGAACTCGATGACATCCTCATCATCACTCCCCCCATCACACCCATCCTGAGTGATCTTGAATCCAAAAGTGATGATGACTCAGTTGACTCGACAGAGACAAAGGAGATCTGTTATCGCAAGCTGCTTGACGCAATTAGGGCACTCCGCGACAAGGTTGAAAGGGCATGTACCTTGAACTGGGTTGGTGTCCCAATACCTCGTGCTTCCCAGCTACATCTCCTTGAACAGTTTGTGGACTGCCGACCACATCTATTCCATAAAAAAGTCTGAGTCGACCAAGATATTTTCGACTGCATTCTCAACCGCATCTCTGATCATGTGGTCTTCCATTTGGAATCCAATCGTCAGCAGCTGCCGATAGCAATCCAGCTCATGATTTTCTTGAACCATGTGGGCCACTATGGGAATATGATAACACCTGAGGACATTGCCCAATGGATGGGTGTCAGCATCAGCTCAGTGATCAATTGCACAAACCATGTGATGGTGGCCATTCTTGCCCAACATGATAATTTCACCTCCATTCCTACAGCCGACTCAATGGATGTGGAGCTGGCACAAGTGTATGTGGAAAGGAAGTCGTGCATAGCATGGAATAGAGGAATTTTCACAGCAGACAGATCAATGTTCAATTTATTTGAAAAGCCCTCAGTTTTTGGCAACACATTCATTGATCAGAAAGGCAAATTTTCGTTAAACTGTCAGGTAAAGCAAGAACATACCAGGTTAGCAATATTGCTGATATGTAGTAGCTTGTTGTGATGCTGCACAACCTCCTTGTCATTGATTACAGCCTAGGACATCCTGGCAGCATTCATAATGCATATGCATTCCAAGGGACGGAAATGGGAAAAGATCCAGATTTGATTCCAGAAAGCCACTGGATCTGGGCTGATAGTGCATACCCAATGAAGCCATGGTGTGTGGTGCCTTTTAAGGCCATGCAAAACATGCCATTGTCACGGCCACAGAAGCTGTATAATCAACATCTATCAAAGGCACGTACCTTGTTCTACCTCACATCAGCTGTCAAAAACGTTCCTCGAAGGTTCATGTATGCATTGAACATGCATTTGGGGCTCTCAAGGGGCGGTTTCAGTCACTGCGAGAGCTTCGTCTGCAGATCTGTTCACCAGAGGATGTGAGGTATGCCATTCACTGGGTTCAGTGCTGCATCATCTTGCATAACATGGTTATCCGATTTGAGGAGATTCTAGGGAAGGAAACATCAGTAAAGTGGGCACATAAAGAAGCATGCAAGGCAGTTCACGAAGTAGACCCAGTGATGGTGATGGTTCCTGCCAGAACTCCAGGACAGCAGTTTCATGTGGCATTGATGCAAGACTTGTTTGCCGCACTTGGAAGACATAAGTACATCATAGAGGGAAATGTGGGGTAGGTCACACTACATGCATTGCAGTCAAAAAAACATGTATTGTGGTTGAAAAAAATACACTGTTTTCAGAACATCATGGAGCACAAGAGGAGGCAAAGGGAGGAAAAAGTCATTTTGTAGTGCAGAAATATAGCGACTAGTTTGCAGCACGCGGCGAGTTGGAATCAAATGAAAATAAGGACACAGCAATGGTGGAAGATGAGGACATGGCAGCGCTAGGTGAGACACCAGAAGAGGGGGGCATGAGACCAGGAGCACTAAAAGACAAGTGAGTGGCAATGAAAGGTGGGGCACATGAACCAGCAGGGAAGGATGAGGAACTGGCACTCGGAGTACCCAGGCTAGGCACAGGAACAGTACTGAGTGGGAGAGGACCGAACTGAGGGACAAAACCAGGAGCAATCAACAGCATTGATTGCATGCCCTGCTGGAGCTCCAGTTGCATCTGCATCAACTCGATCTGCTGTGAAATTTTGTGTGACTCCTCTTGGTTCAGCTGAATCTTGAGTTTCTTCAGATGCTCTTCATGTTTGAACTCGAGCTCTGCTTCAGTTCGCTTGGCAGCAAGCGCGACACGTTGATTGTCAAGTTCTTGCTTCCTTAGCACGAATGTGTATCGTAGTGCCTTGCTTGAAGGTACGCTAGCAGTGACCTCCTCAGCCAGCATCTCACTCAGTCTATCCAAGTCCCCCAGCTTTGCCACAAAGGAAGAGTCCAACGAAGCCCTTTTTATGGAGGCAGCAGATTGATTGGCAACATCCATGCCTTCTGACGATGCTGCAGAGCTGAGGAGACGATCATAAGGAGAGTGCCTTGCAAATGAGCTTTGCCCATCCCATGATGAAGTCCTGCCCTTCGCTTTGAGAGAAAACGGCGTAGATGTTGTGAGGAGTGGGGATGCTTGTTGCATTTCATGGGCTTTTGAGTGCTGGTGAAGACCATCAGTATGTAGGTAAATGGCCAGGGGATAATCAGACGCACTTTGTGGACTAGCACATCGTCTCTCATAGTGATCTCACCACCCTCTTTATTGAGCTCATAGTCAGTTCCTGGGACACCTCCTCGAACATCGACATCTTCCATCTTGATAGCAGTGGGGAGTCCAAGTACGATATCGTCTGCATCATCATCAAGGTCGTCCTGCATGGCATCATACTCTTCGTTTGTGGCTACAGCATTATTGCTGACACTCAATCTTGGCTGGATGACAGAGAGCAAACTTTCCACATGGTTGACCCCAGGCTTTGAAGAAATCAGCTCACTATCGAATGAAGGGATGCCATTCCAGATGGCATCGAGTTCCTGGTAATATAGAAACATGCAAAGGATGTCGTCTGTGAGAATATTAGATAGAATGGGGAAGCTAAAGGAACAGCATACCCATAAGATTTTGTACTGATGGGTCACCATCCTCAGCATCAGGTCAGATGCCACTTTCCATGCTCTTGAATTGTGCATGCTGTTCACAATATTTGGTCTTTAATCTGGAGAAACATAAGTGGGTGAAGAAAGATAGAAACTGGATTACTTACATGCTTAAGCGATTGATCACTGAAGTCACATATTTCGAAGAATCCTCGACAAACGCAGCAGCATGCTCAGGGTCATCAGCAAAAATGTGCCTCACGATGACACCCGAAACTTCCTTCTTGTTCTTCCCAGATGGTTTGTCCTAAGGCATGAGCTTAGAAGATAAGCTAGAGGATGAGTGACTATCATGAAATAGGACGTGTTGATTGGCCAGACAGGAGGTGATCCAATCAACAAGGAGGTCTATATGTCTCTCATCCCATACAACATTTATTGTTGATGACTTCCTAGAAGATGTCAAGGATGATACTGGGGAAAGAGGTGCAGGTATATGGGGAGTCAGAGCACCAGTCTTTGCACCTTGACCTTGTCGTTTCTTCTGAGGGGCAGGTGCACCACCTCCCATGGTAGCTTATGTTGAGTTATTCTTCATAATCTTCTGAGCTGCTTGAGCCTTTGCAGCCATGAAAATAGGACCAACTGTCAGGGTGTGAAGCCTCATAGAACAATGAGCTGGCGAGCAGAGAGCAGGCATGTTTTAGAACTCTGCCAGGTGTGACATAGTGAAAAAACATGTTTTTCAGAGCACCATAATAGCCCCAACATAGTGCCATAATAGCCTATGTGAACACCACTATTAATAATTAATAGATTAAATAATTAATATTAATAGATTAAATAATTAATATTAATCATTAGAATAATTAAATGGTAATCCTTCCAATGACCAAGATAGTTATGATCAAGGATCATAATAATATTATAGGTCTATCATCTGAGCTAGCACTGGAAATGTCACTAATGCAATTATCTCAGCTAACTGGATCCCTCCACTTCTGCACCACAGCCCTAGCAGAGGGAATCCTTATCCCCCCTCATCTCATTCCGATGTCCATTCTGAATTGTCTCACAGCAGCAATGACCCTCTCCCCATCCCTACTAAACAACCCCTTTAAGATTGAATCTCTGATCCCCCTATCCCAGCTAGACAGTTGGCATCTAAAGTTCCTTATCCAGCACTACACTGTCAACAATGCAAGGGAATAGTTCATACTGTTATGAAATGATGGAGGAGACCTCCCACTCCATACCCCTTGGAGCTGGATGCTCCATCTTTTTCCTTCTTTGAAGGGGGGCTGATGAATATACAGGACAATTTTGACAAAGGGACCAAGTGGGGGAGCTCATTCGAGCTGTGGAATGGATTGCCCCTGCTGCCCGACAACCAGGAGAACATACCCCCTGGACAAGAGGAGTGGTATACATGGGACGTAGAGGAAGTTGCTGACTTTGTTACGATTTATCCTTGGGGCACAGCTGAGTAGCATTCGGACTACTCTTTTCCTTGATACCTTTTACTTGGACTTACTTGTATCATTTCCTAGATGAGTCTACTTGCATTCTATGCAGATATGCTCCGTTTCTCCGACTCACCTAGTCCTTGTTATTCTTGCTTACCTGAGTTCTCTTTGTCATAGACAATTCCTCTGATCTGATTACTCAGTGCATATTTGTCATGGATGAGTCATTCCTTATCTCTTATCTGGGTTCAACCCTTGACCCTTCTGACTCATCCATTCCATTATTATCCCACTTCATCTGTTCTTCCTGACTTAGCCCCTGATCTCAGATCATCTTCCATTTCCTTGGCTAAGTCATCACTTCTTTGATATTCCATCATATTCTGGAACATTCTGATGATTCGTCATTCTGACTCATCATCAGTACCCTTTGCCCTGTTCCCTTTCTTGTACTACACAGCCGCTTCCCCTGACCCCTATATATAGTGGCTCCCTTGTACTATAGATCCCCATCTTAGTCCTCCCTTCATAATTCCCCATCACTCCTCGCCCATGATTCCTTGATACCTCCTGTACTCTTCACTCCTATGAATCCATCATCTCTCTTGTGACCATCTGACGTCTGCCTGACAATCCACGATCATTCCGAGAAACCCTAGACCCTTCAGCAAATACTTCTCCACTTTGACCTTGCTGAAGCTCCTTTCCATTCTAAACTCTGGTGATGTTCCTCGGCCATCTCGTCCTACGTCACATCACCATTTCCTCCTCGTCTGTTGATGGCCCTTCTATACTCCGACTCTACCCTTGTAGCCATCTCCCTGTCTATGACTGGCAGCATCCTCTGCCTCCCTCGACTGATGGCGACATTAATCGCCTCTCCTCTGACTTGGTGATGTCCTCCCCCGATCCCCTGTCCATCACCATCCCTAGACCATCCCCTAGAACTTACCTTTGCCCTTCCTCCATCCTGTCACTTCTGTTCCTTGAATGGGGATACAAGGGCTACGCTTGGACCTACCCGGTACAAGCGTAACAGACTTCTTCCGATGTCGTGGAGATCCTTTCCCCTTTTGCTAGGGATAACAGACGTCTCCCTATTTCCTTACTCCTTTCCTTTTCTTTTCCCTTTCATTTCTCTTCCAAGTTCACCCAGGAACACCTACTATGCTGATTACCCCTTTAGTTACCCTTAGTAGCCCCAGCCACCCATACCTGCTCCACACAGCATCCGCCGGCAGGGCTTTACCTTCTTTATTCTGAATCAGACGTATGTAATTCTGCAATTCCCAAACTTACTTAGAGTTTAGTTCCTACTCCAATCATGGGATATGAAACCATGCACTGCCCTTTCCTTCTCTCCATAGGCAGTGCATGATTAAACTTAGTATACCAAATGGATGCCTTTCCATTCCTCGTTCCCTTTCTGAAATGGGCAGGACTCCTTAATTGAGATCCTTCTCGATTAGGAGGACTTTCCCACACACTTCCCCTTTTAGTATATAAGCACCTATGTATGTTACGATGTTCCTTAGTTAGATTCTACGCAATCTTACATGGAGTCTTCTATACCTTGAAGCGGTGGACGGTTTACCATTTCTCGAGAGAGTCCTTGTGCGACAAGTTCTAGCCCTGCGCTTCCTCTTGACCAGCGAGCTCTCCTTCGCTCGGTTGGCCATCCTCTTCCTCTGCATCCAGTATGGGCCTTAGATCCCAAACTTCAATCAGGAGTTAATTCACTGCCTTGGACCCCACGTCCTGCATTCCGTAACACATACCATTACCACCTGCCGAAACTATTCCTGCCCCCACTGCCTCTTCTCAGCCCTGGGACATGGACCTTACCATTGCCCTAACCAACCACACTCTCCTGGGTCAGAGAATGAGGATAGATCTTTGGCGTGAATCAGGGTTTCAGCCATATAATGGAGGTAATGTTATGATCCTTGATTGGGACTACCTTGGTTATAGGAAGGTCTGTTTCTGTACTACTTGCTGGCTATGGATGGGGAATGGTTATGATGTTGACGTACTCAACCCTTCACTTGAGGAGGAGCCTGCATGGCCTGTTGCTGATAAATGGGTGGACTAGTTGGGTGGAAAGTTGTTTGAGGGACCCTCATTTTTCCTTTATGATATCCAAAAGCTGAGTTCATTTTTCCACCTTAGTATTGGGGACAATTTAGGTCATTTATTGCCTTCAGATCTTCTATCAACAACCTTTCTGTTGATATACCAATATTTTGGCTCTTCTCATGGAAGCCTCATTGTCTTATCTTCTAGTTCCCCATCTGGTGTATCAGGCATTAATGCCCCCTTTTCATTTACCTTACTCTCAGACTATCTCATTTCATTGCCTCATGTGAGGTGGAGCACTTATGGATCTTAATCCTGCAGTGCTCCTTTCCCTATCCAGATATGCCTAGTATAGTAGCTAGTTTACACCCACTGGTCATCTTCTATAAATATGGTAGCCATATGTACTTATAGCCTCAGCTAGATCTATACAATTACAAGTGTGGTGTCTAGTTTCCTCAGTGTGAAAGAGCCACTGCAGTGATCATCCCCTTAGGTTTTCTATTAGTCTTCATGCTACAATTGAGTACACACTGCGATAAAGGATCAGACTAGGTATTATACTTGTCCAGTATAACATCTGCCTTGTATCAATTCCCTTTCAGGTCTTGAACACATTTGATCTATCTCATTTGTTTATGAGCAGATTTGATCCACTCCTTAAGGGTTTCCAGCTCCTTGATTCCTATGACTTTTTCTGTGATCAATGGATTGAGGCCTCTGATGAACCATTCTGTCAAGGCTGAATCATCCATTATCTTAGCTTTTCCAGTGTAAAGCTGGAAGTTCTGCATGTATTCCTGCAATCTTTTTGTTGTAGGAAAGGACTCTTTATCCTTCTGTTTAAGAGCAGCTAACTTCCTCCTATGGTCCAAGTGGTCCTCCTTGGATGAAAATGCCATGAGAAATTTCTCTTTGAAAGTTTTCCAACTTTAGGTGTCTGGGACCATTCCTGCCTCTCACTAATTGTAGTATGCTTTCAAAAACATCTTTCCTCTCCCCTTGCTCATCTTGTTCATGGCTGTATTGATTTTGTTCTAATTATAGGTGTAGATATCATCATTTATGGAGAAGTAGTTATCCATGGTCATGATCCATTATATTATGTCTTCTCCCTCTTCAGAGAAACCTGTTGGTAGTCCAGCTTGCTTTTCCTGCATTTTAGTCCTCTCTCTTCTTGATTTGATGTCAAGAGGGAAGTCTTTTTCTACTGGTTGAGATATAGCTATATTAGGTGGGGTAGGAGTTGGAGTCCTGCTGGCTATAACAGTTTCTGTGTTAAGGGCCAGAGGTGTGGGTAGACTCTGAGAAGGGCAATGATAGGTTTTGGATGTATGGGGTTGGGAGTTGTAATAATGGCTAGAAGTAGCGGAGCTTCCTTCAATTCAAAGTCTTTGAGATGAATTGGGGATAGAGATGTTTCAGTAGGAGTTGTTGATATTGTAGGATTCTTCTTCCTCTGATGGGGAATCAGCAATGGAGTAAAAGTTGATGGATCTTTCTTAGTGGGGATTAAGGCCCACTAAAACTCTTCTTGGTAGAACAAGGAGTGAACGAGGTTCAATTAGATCTTTTGTGACATGATCTATGAGTATAGATCTGAGACACAAAGAACTGTCTGGCATTCTAGCTGTCACTCAACAGTAGATAGAAGACTGATAGAAGTCCAGGATGGTTTGGGTAAGTTTTGCAGTGACCTTCACTTCAAGGGCAATCATTGAATCAAATACCACATAGATTAAATGTAGATCTAGTTCTAGTTAAGGGGAATACTATACATGGCAGTTGTATTTATAGTAATAGGAGAAATGACTATGACCATAATAAGTGATCATAGGTAGAGGGGAGACTGTTCATAGGATAAAGGATTACTGGAGATAGGCATAGGTGGAGGAAAGTAGTGATCGCACCAGTGTAAGGGTGCAATCAAAAAAAAATAGTAGTCTGAAGATAACAAAGATAAAGTTCGTACTGATCACAGATAGGGGCATGGATGCAATCACATTCATGTGGGATCTGTGGGCCACTCTGGCACAGGTGCAGTTTTCTCCAGATGGATTGGTGGTGCTTGGATATTCCACTATCCTGGGATGAAATCCCCTTGAGGCTCCTCTCCCCAGGTGGCTTCTTCTGCTTCTTCTCCCCAGAATTAGTGTCATCTGTCAGGGTTCCCTCTGTATATGATGGTAGCAATGTTGGCACTAAGCCATGGTCTATCCCCTTCTGAAAGAAAAGAGATTGCCCTCTATAGGTAGTCTACATGATATGTAACACCTTCCTTTATAATTGGACTTACCAGTACTCCCTGAAACATTTCCAAGAGGAGGATTATCATCCTAGACAGCTGTTTTCTCAGCTTCCCATCCCACCCCTGGGTACCAGCTCCTGGAATACTTCTCTAATAGACTTTCCCAATCCTCCAGAATCACTGGCTTGCACATCAGTGCCCATCTTGAACTTATGGAATGATGTTATGGAACGATGGAGAAGGCCTCCTACTCCATACCCTGTGGAGCTGGACGCTCCATCTTTTTCCTTTCAGGGGCAGACTGATGGATATAGAGGACGATTTCAACAGGGGGATTGAGTGGGGAAGCTCGCTCAAGCTGTGGAATGGGTCACCACCCTTACCTGACAATCAGGAGAATGTCCCTCCTGGGCAGGAAGAGTGGTACACGTGGGACGTGGAGGAAGTCGCAGACTTCTTCCAATGCTGGGAAGACCCCATCTCATTCTGTTGAAGACAGAGGACAGTTCTTTCTTTCTTTCTT
>JBBPJU010000456.1:0-15725 GCA_038088875.1 Austroboletus festivus
CGTTCAGGTTTGAACTCCTTGGCATCGGGGCCCCAGAGCGCTGTCGAAGAATTTATAGAGGGCACAGAGACGGAGAGATAGCTTCCTTTGGCAACTGTAATGTGGTCGACGAGTTTCCCAGAGCGTGTGCGCACAGGCTTGCTCAGCGGGATGACATCGTCTTGCGCGGCCTGATCATGTCATTACAGGGTTGGAATTGGTCGCGTGTGCACTCACCATACGCATGAAATCAGGCAGTGGAGGATGCACTCGAAGTGTTTCGTGTACCACAGCATCGAGATATGGGAGATTGTTGGAGAGTTGATCATAGGTGGGGTCGGCCCCGAATTCGAAAAGCTCGTCTCGCAACTTGGTCTGGATATTCGGGTTTTTGCAGAGTTCAATCAATGCCCACTATGCAGTCAGAACACTTGTGAGTGAGTGACATGGGACTAATATGGTAAGCTATCATACCGTCAAACTGACTAAGGTGGTCACAATAGCATGAGCCTCGCAGACAAAGCTAGGTAGGGGGAGCTTACTTGATGTAGTTTCGTAGCCAGCAAGAAGCAAAACTTTGGCCTGAACAGAGGCATTAGCTGACAAGATAATATTACAACATTCTAAACATACCTGTGCCGTCACCTCCTCACGCGTTAGATGAAGTTGGCTGTCTTGGTTTTCGGCCTTCACTGAAAAGGGCCGAGTCAAGCTGTCGGACTTCGGAGGGCAAGTGAACATACATAGCAGACCAAGGATAGACTTTTCTTCCCTCTCTCCCAAGGTACCTGCTACCTTTTCTTTCCTTGATTTTGCGAGTAAATCGTTTGCGATCTCGCCCATTGTATCGTTCAATCTCTTAGAGAGCTTCTTGTTTGGCGTCGGTAGATATAGCAACCACGGAAGTGCCATGGCGAGCACGACGATCCACATGTGGACCTTCTTGCTTGCATCGCCAACAGCATCGAAGACTTCCGTCACCGAGGCTGGTTTACCATCCAGCGAGCCAAAGTCATGAGAAAAACCCGCGATACCAATCGTATCAAGGCTATGTCAATTTGGTCAGACGTTGACACAATCAAGATAGGGACACCTTCATACGAAATATGATTCATCCTGGATTGCGTCATAATATCATGTTACTCCATCATAAAATTTCGGTTGATTACACACCAGTTCTGAACTTCGATCACAGTGCTACCACCGCTTGACTCGATCAAGGAGTCCCAAACGCCCTTAACCTAGGCCTACGGGTTATTACGGAGGCGATGCTCACCTCGGGGAGGTCAGACTCATACCTTGTAAACTGAATCATAAAATACTGAAGTTAGATTGCGAATCGCAACACTACTGAATGCCGGAGTCAATGTCTTTCGTTGTCTGCATCGTTTCATTAGAAAAGATGCTCAACGCAGCCAAATGAGATGCTGACCTGCGGTGGCTCTCTCCTTGTGCCGATAGAATTCCCTTGCCTACCTTTTGCAACACTGATCAGTCTACCTTGAAATCATTCAGAGCTTGATCGAATCATACCAGGTTCTCCGTAGCAATCTTCCCGAACGGCGTCAATATGTACGTCCATGGCTCCCCACCATAAAAGTGTGCTATTGCTTTCGGATCACAAAGGACGATCCGACTTGCACCCAGTGTTGACGGGACCTCGTACACCCCGCCATACTCTTGAGCCCATTCCTCGTACTGGGGTCCCGAATTCTGAGACATGAGGAGCGCCTTGTCGACACCCCAAAGAAGAGAAGGGTTCGGAGGCCCACGAAGGGCAGTCGTTTTTAGCCGGCGGCGAGCGAATTGAGCGACTTTAAGTACGGCATACAGGGCACCAAGGGCATATGCGACATCGAGGAGGCGAAGGTGATGCAGCGCAATCGAACGGTGTACAAGTAGTTCCTGCAAGGACTTGAGTGTGTTGGCCACCGGCATGACTTTGGAAGGAAACGGTGCGACAAGGATACGTGAAGTACGTCCGGTGGACACAATATTTATTATGAAAGACGAAGGAAGTCATCCCTTTTAAAAGAACACACGGAGGCCCCAGTGCTGTGTTGCATCACCCGACGGATCAAAACAGTTGTGAGCTCACCGTAGTACTCTATTTCACATTGGCAGTGATGCCAAGGGGACCTCTTGCCAGCGGGAAGACAAGAGCGGGAGACATCCAACCTCTGCGACATACAAGCTTAGAAACAGTACTTTCAAGCATGTAGTTCGAGACGTTGCAGTCAAAAGGAAAAAACAACGGTAATTTGTGGACTCTCGCCGAGGCTGTGTTCGTTGTCATGAGTCGAAAGGTTGGCTTCGCACCGAAACAAAGTTGAACCACATACACAGTGCTCAGTCTCTGAGTTGGGAGTAGAAACTTTGGTGCTGTACGGACGCGCACTTCCTTGGTGGGTAGATAAAACACTGGTGCAAACGCCACAGCCGTACGGTATTATATCATGAAAGCCCGGGCCGACCACTCAAAAACGGGGGTGCATGTGGCAAGGAACTCGTTCCATCCCCATGACCGGATCCTAACTGGTGACTAGTAAATCTTGCATGATACATCAACGGCAATTTATACTAATGGACTCCGATCGTGCTGCATCACTACTAGTACGCGCTTTTATCTTTTCAAAATTTACAGCTGATGAATCTTACCTGGGCACACATGTGCAAAGGATACTGGATTTTGTGACTACCGAAGCTTAGCCGCAATAGTGCAAACCGGTAACTTAGCGCCACTGGTACGCTACTCTACTACCACCTTGTTAATTTTATACCTCGGACATGCGCAAAATTACAGTCTGTGAACAAGAGTACTGTTCGGTGTCTGAGTGGTATGGAGGGATAAACCGTTTTTTGTGTAGGGTTCCGGGCACACTGGTTACATTACTAGCTAGCGCCTCTGAGCTTATCAGTTGTGCGTAGGCATTCGTCCATTAAAGGTGCAGCTTGTGGCAACTTATGCTTGTCCAAGTTGCGCTCAGCTGACCGGCTATGGCAACCATTGATATAGGATATGGCACATAGATGCTCCTGGTTGGCCTGGCCAAACGAAAGATTTTAGTAGGTTCGACACAGCATGGGACTCTTCATCTCTGTCGTGTTGTTCATATCGAGGTCAATCCGTTGACGAGAGGCATATTGCATGTTCCTCAGCTTCTTCCCCAAGACTATCTGCCTTCGCGAGTTATAATAATTTGAGCCATGAGAATATTACAAATTTTGGACCAATTGTATCGTGCGTATCACGGATTATGATGGTCAAAGCTTGCTCGTCACATTGGTGGCAGTAACAAGTTTGTACCAGATGTCCAGAAGGACTCGACTCAGTTCGGCTGGTATACACTGGGGGATCTGGGGAGAAAATCGCAGTCAGCAGAGGATGGCAAGCGGAGATGCGTTGGACAGACCAAGTGGCCGACCCCTTCGATACGGTTCACCTCCCGAATGCATCTTCCCGAGACTGGATTGATAAGGGCATCTTGTACATCACGGGGTCTGTACGGAAGGTTACCTCAAAAATACAAACAGTCAAAATGCATACTCACATGTAATCGTTCTTGTTCCCAAAAACAACACCAATAGGTGTTGTTACAGAGAGCTTGTCAAGCGACTCCATGCCCCTTTTTGGGCCCGTCATATCCTGGTACATGGTCTAGAAAAGATCACACATCAGAGTCATGCAAAAGAGAAGCGAGCCCACCGCTTCTTCCTCTCGCGAGCATGCCAACGTCACTGCAGTAGCCTCTGATCCGTCTTCTCCTCCGTCACAATTCTTCAATCCATATTTCTACACAATAAATAGTCCTATCATCATTCTCCCCGACCATGATATCATGATGACAGGCAAATTACCACGTAACTATCCAAAACCTCCAAATCCCAGCGCGTTTTCTTGCGAAAATACGTCGATGCAATCGCTCTGCTGGGCCAGACGTTGCGCCGTTCGTGTGCACCATAGACAAGGTGGAGTTGAAGGTCGCGAAGCTTGTCTAGCCCCTCGGGGCTTAGCATAGGCTCGACCAGAATCAAAGCGCAAAAGGACGCTGTGGGTTCGAGGGTGGGCAAGATGGAACTAGGTGATGAATAGAGAACGAATGAACGTGTAGATGTGGCAAGGTGAAGAAGCAAAAAAAGTAAACGGACATAGAGACACCTCCAAGAGAGTGGCCAATTCCGATGAGTTTTTCGCGCCGAAAGTCGAATGGCGTAGGCAACGTGGGACCGTGTAGTATGAAGCGACCCGCAGCTTCGGCATATTTTTCGCAGCCGACTGCAGAGACATTGCCCACGGCCCATCAGGACTCATGACGCCGATGGAATCAAGTGCGCAGACTTACAGTTGCGATAAAATGGGGGATGTTGGAGTGCCTGATCGTTGAGTACTGCAGATTCGCCATGGTTGGGACACTCGATGACCCACGCACACTTGATCTTGAGGTGGGTGGGGAGACGTGGGCGCTTTTGAGCGTCTTCAAAGAGATGTCGCAATGTCGACTCCCAAGTCTCCTTGTGGAAGCTGGTGGAGTGCAAGAAGATCAGTGTGAACGCTTCCGGGTCATCCCAGTAGACTTGAAATTCTGGCCGCCAGTATTGTTTGGCGGTGATGTAGAGAGGGTAGTCTGCATCGGGCTCGAGGATGTGATGATGCAGGAGCATGATGCATTACGAGTCAGATGGGCGAGTCTGAGAACGGCATGAGCCTATCCGTAACCGTAAGGTAGTAGCGGACAGCGGATATCCGGGGAAGCGGGGTTAGTACGCGGTCCGAGTACCATTTATTATTCCTGCAAAAGTGAGCGCCTAAGCTCGAGGTTGCAGCACGTCGGCCACTGGATGGTCGTTTTTACTACCCATGTGCGTCGCCAACTCTGATACGGCCCTACGACCCATTTTTCGTTCTCGCAATATCGCACGAGATGGGAAGGGTCTCATGTCCTGGTGCGATGATGCAAGTTTTGATCAAGCTGTCCAGCTCTGTACACTCAGATTCTGGAACGGATCCCGAAAATATGAAACAAACTTGAGGCCATTTCATGTCACAGTAACCCGACCACGGGGCCGCTTGACGATGTGATATTACCATACAATGTCCTAAGGTATTCATGTGGGCCGGTGGTTGGGGACCGCCTTGGAGAATTGTTGGCCTTAGCCTCCGCCAGGCCCAGACTTATCTGTGTCGCAGGTGCACTCATTAAACAAAATGTTCAAAATCATGGAAAATGGATTTATTAGCAATGTCAATAACGCATCGTAGGTAACTTTTGCTTATACTGCCTCTCGCTTTCGGGGTGTCGCGCGAAGGATATCATCCACCCTGCGATCTGGTGAGTAGCCAAAGGCGCACGAACAGAGGTGTCACAAACCGAATAATCATTTCCGACGCCTCAGTGGCACTGAGAACCACCTGTCGTTTCAGTTTATAGCTCTCTGTGACGCCAAGGTCCCTCATTGATCCGATCGTACCCTCGTTCATATCTGGCACAGGTGTATGAATTAGCAAAAGAATCAAAACGAGGATGTTGCAAAACCACACATACCAAGCCCAGAATCAGACTGTCCCTCGTAATGCGCTGCGCGCAATCGTGCCACGAGATCGCTCGAGTCGTAGCCTGCGTTGTCGGCCAGAATGGTCGGGATTTGCCTGAGCGCCCGCCCAAACGCCTCCGCTGCGATTGACTTCTTGCCCTTGACCTTGCGTGCAGCCTCTTCGACTGCACAGCTCATTAACATCTCGGAACATCCGCCGCCAAGCACGATCCGGGTTTCCTTGACAGTTTGTGATAGCACGGAAAGTGCGTCGTGTAGAGAACGTTCGGCTTCGTCGACCATTTGGTTTGTGGAACCGCGCAGGACGACTGTGCATGCTTCACCAGCAGCGACGCCAGAGAATTTGATGAGCTACGATGTTCAGTCAAAGGAGTCACAGATTCAATTTGTCATGTTACCTTGTCCTCACCAATCATGATCTCCTCGATCAACTCGCAATTACCCAGCTTCACAAGATCGGGTCGATCAAACGTGCTTGCAATCTCACCACCAGTCACGAGCGACAGACGTTCCACCCCCTCGAAATCCGCATGTTCGATGACCATGATGCCTTTCTCTGCAAGTAGTGACTCAGGGTAGTTATATATGAGCTGGCGGTTGACGAAGCAGTTGATGCCATGTGCTGCAATGGCTTCTACCTTTGCCTTCATCTTTTCGCGTTCTGCGCGCTCGAGTTCGGCCAGTTTACCAGTAGAGTCGACCTTTACACGGGCGCCAAATATTTTGATCTTGTCGGTATCCATGGCTAATTAAAATTAATAATATGAGTGATAGGTTGTGCAACTTGAATGACCCACCAGTGTTGGCGATTAGAATCTTGACATTTTCCATACGCTTGGGCGAGTTTACCGCGATAGATTTATCAAGAATAAAGCCTGTGGCGTCGTCAGGGATGTGATCCATAGACATCAACAACCACTCATGCCTTCATCAAGATATGAGTCGGTCAACTTCCCGCCGACTTTTTTGATGATTTGGATGTGCTCTAGGTCCGTCGAGCCCTGGTATGATCACATCAAGTCAAGCATACGTGTTTGATTAAGGTAATGATTCTTGCCTTTAGTCGAAGGACTGCATCGACGGCAAGGTTCGCAAAGTAATCCTTGTCTTGGGCCAACACTTTTGATGATAGGGTTGTCCTGGCGATGTTGAACAAGTCTTTACGGAACTGTGCCACGTTAGATCTGCGAGCCATACGAAATCATGAGACACAAGTAGACTCTACACGGCAGGTAGACGTACGCGTGATCGACAGCAGCCTCTTCCAAGGCGTTCAAAGCTGCCCTGCTTGCGAGTCGATAACCCTCCACGATAGTTTGGGGGTGGATTTTCATCGCAATCAGCTTTTCCGCCTCTCGCAAGAGTTCTGAAGCCAAGACACAGACGGATGTCGTGCCATCGCCGACCTCGTCGTCTTGTACCTTGGAGATGTTGACGAGGATCTTGGCAGCCGCATTGTCGAGCTGAATGGATTTGAGAATGGTAGCGCCGTCGTTGGTGACGCTGATGTCGCCGTTCGAGGCCGATTGGAGGATCTTGTTCATGCCCTTTGGTCCGAGGGTGGACTTGACGAGGTCGCCAACGGCGAGTGCGCCGACGAACGAAGATAGACGCGCGTTTTCGGCCTTTTCTTCTGTCGCCTGGTGATATCAGCGCGGTCAGCATCGCGCATGGGGAACTTGTTGACAGATTACTTGTTCGCCGAAAATCTGGATTGACATGGTGGTAAGATAGGGAGGGAGAGTTCAGTATGAGTGGTAGTAAACAATGCTACACTCAAGTTGTTCATGGCTACCGACTTTTGGGCAAGTTCACACTAGTGGGTCGAGTGCTCTCGCCAAAGGTTTTGCTGACCGTCCAGCTAGCAAGAGATGGGTGGTCGATCGTGTTACGCTTCGACAGGCTCGCGCAAACGACCTGCAGTATGTTGACGACCCCGAATACTTTGCGTATTTTGCAATCTTTTTCGCAAACGGTCCGTTCATCTCTCCAACATTCAAACTCTCTCCTCATCCATCTTTAAGTCATCACAAAGCTCGGAAAGAAACTGGGCTTCCGACAGCGCGTCATTGCGACCGCCATCGTTTTTTTCCGCAGATTTTACATCAAAAACTCGTACTGCGAGACAGACCCGTTCATCGTCGTCGCTGCGTGCTGTTATGTCGCAGGCAAAGCGGAAGAGTCCCCAGCTCACATCAAGAACATCGTTACGGATGCCCGCTTATTTTTTAGCCGTACGTCTCTTGTCTGCTCTTTCTCGCCGGTCTCAACCGCTTCCAACAGAACAGCCCTATGGTGTAAAGTCGTTTCCTTCGGACAATTCAAAGCTGGCCGAAATGGAGTTTTACCTCGTCGCCGATCTCGAATGCGACTTGACCGTTTTTCATCCCTACCGGACCCTCATGGCGTTGTGCAAAAAGGAAAGTGCTGCCGTATCCAACACCGAGGCAGGGGAAGTCGGCGTCGAGGTCGAAGACGGGTCCCAGTATTGGGGTACGGGCGAGGGCCAACTCGAATTGAGCAACGACGCGCTCCAAATCGCATGGTATTTACCTCCCTTCTTTTTGTCGATATTCTTGAATACGTCCTGCTAGGTCCATCATCAACGATACCTACCGATCCGATCTCTGTCTCCTGTACCCCCCTCACCTTCTCGCCATCACAGCGCTCTACCTCACCCTCGTCCTCCACCCACCAACGCGGGATCTCATCCATCCCAAGTCGCCCTCGAACCTCACCACTGATGCCCACCACGCAAACCCGCTCCGGCGATCCTCCCGCCAAGCGTCCCTCTCGTCCGCAGAAGCCAAGAAGCCCTCGCAGGACATCATCGGGTTCTTTGCAGGTCTAAACGTTTCCATGTCCCTCATCGCAACCATCGCACAGGAGGTCATCTCACTTTATTCGACCTGGGAACGTTATCGGGAGGATGGAGATCCATCCAGTTTGGCTGATACTGTGCGTGGCAGTGGTCCCGGTGCTGGTGGCGCGGGAGAGTCGTCATATACACCCTCCACGACAACGAGAGGGAGTATGAAGCGGACGCTATCGGAGAGCACAGGTCGGAGCCTCAGCCTGAATCTGAGTCGCATGGGCACACCCGCAGAGGGGGCTGCGGAGGATGCGGGGAGGACGGAAGATGCGGGTGCCAGTATCGCGAGTGTGGTGACGCCACTGATGCTCGTCGAGCTATTGACGCGCATGCGCGAGAGTCGGCTGTCGCATTTGGCGCATTCGACGCACGGTCGACCGGTCGCTGTCGATAAGCGGTTGGAACGGACACAGGCGGCGGGTTGATAGAGCTTGCATGCAGACCTACAACTTACATTGATGACCGAATATACTACAGGAATGTGAATACGGAGGACGTCACCCTCGCATGAACCCAGGAACGGTAAGAGAACCAACCCACTGCTAAGCGTTATTTCCTCTGTGCTGCAGACTCTCGACAATCTCCACCACATCATCCAAAGCAAGTTATTCCGGCTCATTGCATCCAGCTCAACTCCGCCGTCATTCATTGTCATACGCGTAGTGCTTTGAGTGTCGATACCTTTTCGTTCAGGACGGTCAGCTGACACATACCCCGTTGGTCCAGTTGTCTATTCTCTTCAAAGCTTTCCAGAAAGCTGATGACAAGGCACGGAACGAGTGCATGTATGCGGTGACGATGGAAAAAAAGGCCGACTTGGTTGTTGAAAAATGCACCCGCGAATCTTTTGTGCAGAGGAATGAACATGAGATACGTTGTTCAGAACACCTCAGACGCTGATCATCAACATGGTCATCACAAGTGAGTTCCTAGGTGGGTACATATCGGACCAGTCCCCATCTACACAATCCGATCGAACGCACAACGTACACGAAGAAGTAGATGGCGGTCTTTGATAACTGTTATATTTGGAGGGCACGATTGAAGAAACGTCCCATGGCGACGATGACGGGAATGTCTGAGGGAAGTGGAAGTGAGCCAGACATCTTGACCCTCGAGCTGCAGACGTAAGTGCCAGAATGAACCCATCGCTTTGGAGTGAGATAGCACCGGTGTACCACATGGGAGCAAAAAAACTCGAACCAGAACGCCGATTCCGATTAGTATCAATGCCTAAGATAGTCTTCGGTCAATTCGCATAACTATGATGACTGAGTTAGAACGATGCCACGGTTGTGGTCACAAAGGCGCCAATGTTGATGAACCTATCAAGGGAAATACCTGAAAATATGCCTCTTGAACGGGAGGTTCTAGCCAAAGGTTGTGCCTACATCCGTGGACCGAAAGCACGTCTTAGGATTTAATGGACAAGACCTACGGCGGGCGACATGAAAATGTTTGCATTGACTATGCGCACACGGTCAAACAAATGCCTTCCATGCCCGGAAGTTCCTAAATTTCTGCAGATCAGATAAGTACGCAGTGTTCCAGATAAAACAGCCCACTTACAGCGCAGCATCTACCCTCAAATAATGGACCTGGAAATTTTTCGTAAATACAGTCGAACCCCTCATAACCCATACCCCTCATAACCATAACCCCCCACAACCCATACAATTTTCTGTCTTCCGATTGGGCATTCTACTGCAAGGGTCACTTCCCATAACCCATAACCCCTCATAACCCATACGCTGGGGCTTCTCCCGACAGGTATGGGTTATAAGGGGTTTGACTGTAGATGGAAAATGTAGCTGAGGACGTACAATGACGTAACGGGTTGAAATGGGACAAAAAGACAATGCAGATCTTGAATGCAAAGGTATGGATTCTGTCATACTTATAGAATGGTCGCTATGATAGGATATCGGCGAGAGGGATAATTGTCCCCTGCCCACAAGCGCCATCACCTATCACCTGAGAGAGCCTGTGGAAGAAACTTGAAAATGGTGAAGAGAGAGATAGCACGACATCAATCGTCAACCTCCGTACACAGTGCCGTGCTTTCAGTACCGAGCACCCAACGAATCCAGCCTCGGACTCATGTCATTCATCGCTGTCAGTGAAGCTGAATCGTGTTCACCAGCACGATGGCAGATCTAAGTCAGTCCGGGTTTCGGCTGCGTAGAAGCCGAAATTTGTTGGTAGGCCGCCGATCACCCATCGAATCAGTCAGCAACACCGTCAGCACTATTAGTTGCGTAGAAGAGCTTCTGGGCGCATAAAAGGGCTGGAGTTCGCTTAAAATCTGTGATAACCATCCTCTGATATGTCCCTCCCACCTTTCGACAATAACAACCAGTCCAAGTTCACCGAGTCACCGAATCCGGCGTGGTCCTATTGTCAACCCGTCAGCAGCACGCCAGCGGGTCGCGCATGGTTGGAGGGCGAGCAACAAGGATGGAAGACCATCGACACGGCTGACCATGATCGCTTGTAAGATACATTCATCTTACGACCAGTCATCTGTGCGGTCTGAATGTTGATTGCACCACAGCAAGCTGTATACCCTGATGATCAGTGGTATCGTTCCCAGGCCCATTGCATTCGTCTCCACTATCTCCGAGGATGGTGTCGAGAATCTGGCCCCGTTCAGGTGCGATAGTGGCAGTCATCCCCTCTTGTCCGATATGGTTTACTAATGATCGTCATAATGCCATTTCTGCAGCTGGTTCAACATGGTATGTAGCAGTGTTTTGGCAGATACTTTGGGATCGTACACTTTCTAACACTTGAAGTTCAGGTGACCCACTGGCCGCCCCTGGTATCTTTTTCGTGCTCGAATGGTCCTGCTCGGGTTAAAGACACGACAAACAATGTGAAGAACAGCAACGGAGGGTTCACGGTGAACATCATCAGCGAGCCATTCATAGAGAACGCGAACGTCACGTCGGTAGATGCACCACCAAACTTTGACGAGTGGTCCATCAGCGGACTGACCAAGGCGCCGAGCGTAAGTATTACCATTCCATACTATTTCCCATTCAAGTTTTACTCATCGCATATCACAGGTACACGTCAAGGCATCTAGAGTCAAGGAGAGCGCGTTCAGCATGGAGTGCGAACTTTTCCAAGCAATCGATATCGTCCATCCTGATACCGGAGAATGCACGAACACCCTTGTGCTGGCGCATGTCAAGTATATTCACGTTCGTAACGACATGCTAACCGAACGTGGGACGGTCGACCTTGCCAAGTTCAAACCCGTCGCGCGCATGGGAGATATAACGTACGCCCGAGTCGGCGATGTATTCAGGATATCTCGTCCTGTATGGGATAAAGAGCGGGGAACAATAGAGGACGCTGTACAGCAGCATTCAAATTAAAGGTAACGGGACGACCTCATCGAGGAGAACAGATGTGAATAGAAGTTGTAGAATAAGCACCTCAGAGTTTTGTCGACCAAGTGGTACATAAAGGGTTTGACGAAAAAAGGGTTTGATGATCTCGCTAATGATGTAGCGTGACGTTGTCGAGAACGACCGGATGAAAAACATGGCCTTGCTCTTCTAGTTGTGATGTACACAACTCAGTGTCAACCAAATCCGGAATCCAGTTGGGCTTGGTTGAACTCTTTTAGAGTGCTACTTGACTATGCAATGTGCAAGTATAGTTCAATTTAGCTCAGGGGATTTCAGACATGAATCTCCCTCCAATGGCAGTGTAATACTTTTTCAATTCAACATACCTGCAGGCTCACCGACAGCACTCACGCGCCTGGTCGCTGCCGTTTTCCGTTTTCCGCCTTCTTCAGGCCCCTGAACGACCACAACGGGTATGTATGTCGGCCGAGTTACCAGTGATCCCATTGAAAGGCTTGGCTATGTCATTTGATTGCCTGGAAATCGGTCCCATGCCCTCGGAGGTGTGCGCTATCTTCTCGATAGATGGAGTAGCCACACGTCGCACAGGACACCTACTCGTTGATGGAACATGATGGAGTGAATGCATCAAACCTGAGGTCATGAGGGCCTCATCCAATGACGAGGCCTATCTTATTCTACTTCAAACGTTCACGGGTCACCACATGTAATCGTCCGATGCGGTCTGGTTTACCAGCTTAAAATCCTCGGTGACGAGCTGAAGACATCTCTTTCTTATCGGTCCGTCCATTTCTAATCGTCTCAAGCTCATTTCTATGCGACACACCTGCAGCCCGTGTACAGAAGGTGCAGTGCTCCCGCAGCACGTGCGTATCTGAGATGGAGGATACTTGATGATTTTTGCAACTTGGTGTACGATCTCCTTCAAGATACCGTCGCAGGTCACGCAGGTCACCTAGCGTCTTATCCTCCCATCCCAATGATCAACACGTTCCTTGCACGTCATTATGTCTTTTCTGCATACGTACAGATTACCTTGGCCTTGGCGTCGCATGTGCTCTTGGCATGCTCTATACTATACTATCCTTCAAGCTGGTCATCTCGTCCGCCAGAAAATGAAAACCACTACACTCCCCAGTCCATCAAACCCCCTCATTTCTGTGGGGCACTGATGGGGCGCTCCTCACGTCGCCAGACCGGGACCTCGGTACGAGAAGTGGGTGGAAGACCACGGCGGGTATACGAGGTCTCCTCGGCACTGGGCGGAAAACGAATCATGCTTTGTGACTCAAAAGCAGTTACGCGTGGGAGCCGTGTACATATGTATCAGTGCCTTTCGTACAGGTCGCGACAGAAAACCCGGTGAGTGGAAATTCCAGCTTTTGTAAACTGATTCCGAAGTGTGCTAATCGAGGTTAAACCTTCAGGTCGGTAAGGGGATACTGACTGCAAAGGGAGAGAATCATCGCTGGTCCACGTTTGCTTGTGTGTTTGATCGCGCTGAGCTGATGAACCTCGATATAGACAACGGAAGATACTGACTCCGGCGTTCAATAACGCCGCGACTCGTGATCCGACTTTAGTGTTTTACGATTCGGCCCACAAGGTATGTGCTCGGTCCCCCAGGATTCGGCGATACCCACAAGAGCGTTTGGGACTCGAGTCAAGCGATGGTAGTAGCGCCGTGACTGATGCCCAAAACTGGCGATAGACGAATCCTAGGATGAATCATATTTCGTACGTTGATTGTTCCCCATTTGTTCGTTACTATCCTCACGCAACATTACCTAGCCTCGGTACGGTCAGAATGGCATTTTTTCTCGTGACTTTGGCTCGTTGGACGAAAACGGGTCTCGGTGACCGGCGTCTTTGACGCACTTGGTAAAACGGGCATGATCGTGAACATGTGGATTGTTATGCTTGCCATGTCACTTCCATGGTTGTTGAAACTCCAGATGCCGTCCAGGAAGCTCTCGCAGAGACTAAATGATACGATGGGAGAAGTTGCGGACGAATCGCTCAGAAAATGGAGGAACCTTGGGAGAGAGGGAAGAAAAGTCCATCTTCGGTCTTTTAAGTATGTTTTACATATCCTCTGGCGTTTGACGTCTCGACTAATTCTATGTAGTCGGGGCTGGGACCCAGGCTAACCTGCTGCATTTGACACCCGAGAAGGTGATGGGACGGGTATGGCTTGAAATATAGTACGTCGATCAACGCGTTCATGGTGATCTAGGCCAAAGTTTGACTTGTTGCCGGCTACGAAACGATATCGAGTTAGCTGAGCCACTTTTCTAAACCAAATTAGATTCACAGTGAATCCGTAGTCAGTTTGACGGTACGAGAGTCCACGCCACTCCTGTACATTGACCGCTTAGTGGGCATTGACTGAACTCTCGGGGAGCTCAGACGTCCAAGCCAATTCGAGAGCAGAACGTCTCGCGTTCGGGGTCAACCCTACGTACGACCAACCCGCCAACAGCCTTCCACACTCCGACGCCGTAGTGCACGAAACGCTCCGCATGCATCCCCCATGAACCGATTTTACGCGCGTGGTGCGCAAACCATGTCGATCATATTACGATCGCGCGGGGGCCTACCTCTACCAGCCATCAGCCGCTCGACGGTGCTGTGGGGCATCGACGCCAAGACGTTCCGGTCCGGACAATGGATCGTGCCCGAGGGGGAGGGGAACCCAGCGTGGGCAAAAGGGGCCTAGGGGCATAGACACTTGCCCACGTTGATCCTGATGAATGATACATAAATCAGATCGTGCTAGTGGTGCTCGTCAAGCACTTTTGTCTTTGAGTTTGTCGACGGACCGGACAGGGCTATCGCTATCGCATGGGATATTCTACCGAGGTCGAAAGTAGCGGGGGTGCAGGGCGCTGCAATGCCCCTACGGTGAATGAACATTGGATCCTGGATCTGTTCGTGACGGCACGCCGCTGGACACAAACTGGCAGAAGGTTTATGTGATGCGTGTAAATCATTCCACCCTACTCGTCTTCCGCCCAAAAAGAATGTCCCATACATCGTACAAGAGCGATATGTATGTAATATGCAATATAAGAAGCGTCCCATCCGGAAGACTCACGCATCCTCTGGCACATCCCTGGCCTCGGGGTACAATTCGTGTGCTGCTTGGTTAGCGAGCGCTTCCGCATGGTTCAATGCTCCTTGCTCTTCCCGAACCTCTGCGTCCTCCACAGGCACGGGGGCGGGTACGCCCACCGGCGATGCCTCCCCATTCACCTGCGCCGCCTCTACCCCCACTACACTCACCGTTCGCTCGCCGTCATTAGATGAAACCATCTCGGTAGCTGATTCGGATACAACACTCTTGGGCTTCTCGTTCTCGTTCTTGGCAAACACGTCCTTCCCAGGTTCGGCCACGATGCCCAACGACGCCGATGTCTGCTGTTGTTCGGGCACGGCGGGCACCTCTACTCCGTCCACAACGGTGCCGGCACGTCCGCCGGGTTCGCCGCCGATGGTGGCTACGGTTACTGGCTTGTCTATCGCCGGAGTCGCATTCCCATTGTACTGTGCGTACTAGGCAAATCGTCCGTCGACATCGCGTTCAACGTGCTGAGAAACGAAACTTGGACTCACGTCATCGTAAAACTCGTTGCTGAAATACCATGTCTATGATCAGTAACTTGAAACACGAAAGTCGAAAGAAAAGGCTCACCATGCAAAATCCCACGTCTTGACCCACTGCGCATGTTGGCACTCCTTTTTGGTCCACGGATTCCCATACACAAGTGGGCTAAACCGATAAAAGTGCCATGTCGCGACAATCACCAGCACGGCCGCGATCTGTATTCGTGCCTTGGGTTTCAGTGTCGACGTTGCAAAGTCGAATACACCACATGATAGAAGGATCGCAAAGTAGAGAGCGGGAAAGTAGTGGTTCAAAAATAGCTGGCGAGTCATAA
>JBBPJU010000457.1:0-22652 GCA_038088875.1 Austroboletus festivus
AGAGCTATTCATCAAACAGATTGACCTAGCCCTATGAGATAAGATAAAGACGTCATCCAAAAAAGACCCGCTGGTACTTGATATGTCAGAATGTGCTAGGCTGGAGGCTAGCAAGGGAGTCTCAGCTAAAGTCTAATGAGACTAATATTCAACTATACCTAGCAAGGAAGTCTACATGTACATTAGCTAGATAGATATGTATGTAGGAAAAAGCCTTTACCTCAGCTGAAGTCTAATGAGATTAATATTCAACTGAGGAAAGGTCAGAAGTAGAAAGTAAGCATATTTAAAGGGTGGAGATGTGGGTGCATATCCTGAATGAACTCCACCAGGTGAAATGACATAAAAAGGACAAAGAAGAATAAAGTCTGATAATGTCTGGACAATTTCTGATTGGAGAAGAATTAGTAGGTAATATGTACTGATGAACATATGGAGATGCAACAGGAGATAACTGGAGTACACTGGAGATTGTTCTACTGAAGGCAGGGTTCAGTAGAATCTGATAACTCTTTTCAACTCAAATCCTTGAACTTTGCCTACACAAGGTCTATACTCAAATCTACCCAGTTCAAGCATAACAAAAGAACTAGACTCTATGATTGTGACTAGCTTTGCTCTAGCTTACCCACCATTTCATCCAACCATTACCTTGACTGGCTCTTCTACCAGAAACCAGAAAACAAACTGGAAACCCTGGAAACTACTTCAGAAGAGGAGGAACCCCAATCTGACCCTGACATCCCTATAGTGCAGAAATCTGCTTATGTTCCTGAACTAATAGGACAATTAGCATATGCACTCACTATTCCCCAAACTCAAATGCCACCCAGCCCTATACCCTGTCCTCACTCAGAACAAGTATTCTTCCCACCACTTGTATGCCCCATTCCTACTTCATTGACCTCTCTTCCTCCTCCTTTCCAAATGTTGCTCTAGAAACCAACAGAACTCTGTCTCAGAACCCCTGATAACTTTGATGGATCCTCAGTTAAGGCTATGCCTTGGCTGTGAATGGTCCAACTTTATCTAGCAGTCAATGTCAACCTATATTCAACTGATATAAAGAAGATCACTTATGCACTCTCTTTTATGAAAAAAGAGACTGCCCTTATCTGGGCAGCTACATTCTGAGAAACCAAATTAGTGTCCAATGTCTTCACTCTAGAATCTTGGACTGATTTCAAAATTGCCTTTAAGAAAGCATTCGAAGATAAGGATGATAAAGAAGAAGTGCTAGCCTGGCTAGCCAAAACTAAAATTTATGAAAACTGCTCTGAAGGGTATAACCCAGCTCTTAAAAATTACATCACTAACTTCTAAAACAAAGTGGCAATCACAGGAATCTCAGATGACAGCATCCTCATCAATTACTTCACTTCAGGAATGTGATACAGAACGCAGGACGTGGAGTCCGAGGCGCTTGGCGACGAGGTGGTCGACGTAGCCTAACCGGGGACTTCGGCGGATGAAGCCTGCGAGAATGTTCGCTCTTGCGCGGGTCCCGAAGTTATAGATAAGATAACGATGATTAAGGCAATGCCTTAGTAGAACTCTCTCGATGAATGAAGAACCTTCTTCACTCAAAGGTACAGCCGACTCCACGTTGGATTGCGTAGAATCTAACTAGCGAAACTCTACGTTACATGGGCGCTATTTATACGTAAGGGGAATAAGATGGGAAACTATTCCCCGCGGGGGTTTCGGAATACTGCCTGCCTAAAGAGCGGCAGGGAATGGAAGAGCGTCCATATCGGGAGAGAAGATGGAGAGGAAATAATACCGTAATTGACGGCATGCACTGCCTATGGATAAAAGAGAAAGGCAGTGCATGGGAACCCTCCCACTGGTGTGAGAGAATTACCTAAAGGATTGAAAGAGGATATATGAGATCTATCGGGAAGATGAAGGGTAATACCTAAACCGGGCGAATGCTGTGTGGAGTGGGAAGGGTGGTTAGGTAACTGTCGGTAACTGTGAAGTAGATTGAATGTATCCTAAATAGATCAGTGAAAATAAATAAAAGAGAGAAGAGAATCTATTCGGAATTAAAGGGGAATAGATTCTCACGTCGTCGTACGTAATCGTACAACTCCTGAGCGTCCCACGTGAACCACTCCTCGTCCCCGGGCGGGACGTTCTCCTGGTTGTCCGGCAGCGGAGGTGAGGCTGACCAGACTTCTAACGATTCCCCCCAAGCTAAGGAGCTTGAGAAGTTATCCTCTAAACCTGCGAAATGTCCTGAAGAGAAAGAAAAAGACGGCACATCTAGCGCCTCTGGGTACGGAGTAGGGGACCGCCTCCATCGTTCCGTAACAGAATGCCTGTATTACTCATGCATCAGGTACATACGATGGAAATCATATCTACCACCATCATGACATGATATACAAAACCACTCATTTTGCTGCTGTTAAAGAATGAGCATTAGAAATTGCCTCTAGGCACAAGAAAGGTAACACTACCTTTACCCCAACTTACACCCCTCACACCCCAAAAGACCCAAATGTGATGGATGTCAATACAATTAAGACACCAAAGAAGTTAACTGATGAAGAATAAAAAAAATGTAGAAAGAAAGGATGTTGCTTTGTTGCCAAAGAAAACGACATTCAGCTCAAAACTGTTCTGTCAAATTTGAAAAGTGAGGATCTCCAGTCCCCCAAAAGATGTGAAAGTTGTGGAATCAAAGATAGAAGAAGCAGATAAAGAAATGGTAGTGGGAAAAGTTGAAATGGATTTTTAGTCAGGAGAATGAATACAATGCACATATCTCCTTCCTCTACACCATGTACTCATATGAAAGCAATGCACATCCCCATTCAGCTTTTATATGCTTTTGATATAGTCAAAGCTGTTGCTGCCTCAGCCCTAGTTAATTCTGGAGCTCAGATATCTTGCATTGATTGAGCCTTTCCCCAAAAACATCATTTACCTCATCCCAACTTCCAACTCCCATCACTGTACAAAATGTTGATTTCTCCATCAACAAAGAAGGATCTATAAAATTTACCACCATGCTCTATGTTAACATCAATGGACTTACCAGAAAAACCATTTTCCATATTATGAACTGTGGAAGTGAAAACATTATTTTGGGACTTCCATGGTTATTTAAAACCAACCTGACCATAGACTGGAAGGCAAAAAACTTACAGGTCTCCCCTGAAACAGATCAAACAGCAGACTTTATCACTCTCTATGAATAAATCAAACAGGAAAAGGAAAAACTCTATAAACAACAGAGATATCAACCTCCTCCACAACAACATGTATTGGTGGACACCCTAGCAGATGAACATCTCTTTGCATACCTCAACTAAATAGAAGATAATGTAATCTGTTCCACCATTGCCTTGGGAAAAGATATGGCTCATCTTTCCCCTTTATGAACCCTCTTGCATACCATCTTAGCCAATGGATGATACATTCCCAACCCTAGATTGACATGTGCAGCTCTCACTACCTCCACCCAACTGGTCATAGAACACAAGAAAAAGGAGGTACAGTTACCAGGCATGTATGCTAATTTTCAATACATCTTCAGTGATGAAGATACACCTCTACCCCCTAGTCATGACTGTGATCACAAGATAAATTTGACAGCTGATTTTGTGCCAAAAATTGGCAAGCTTTACCCTCTCACTGTTGATAAAAAGAAAGCTCAAGATGAGTTCCTGGACAAAAATCTTAAAAGCAAAAAAATTTGACCCTCATCCTTGCCATAAGCTGCTCCATTCTTCTTTGTTAAAAAGAAGGATGGAAAATTATGACCAGTTCAAGACTATCACTATCTTAATGATCATACTATCTGTGACACTTACCCTCTTCCACTCATCTCCAATCTCCTCAATAAACTCAAAGATGCAAAAATCTTTACCAAGTTTGACATATGGTGGAACTATAACAACATCTGAATCAAAGAAGGCCATCAATGGAAGGCTGTCTTCATTACCCTTCAAGGTCTCTTTGAACCAGTAGTCATGCCTTTCAGACTAAAGAATGCCCCTGCTACCTTCCAATGTTTTATGAATAAAGAATTTAGAGATCTTATCACAGAAGGAAAACTGGTAATCTATATGGATGACATCTTGATCTTTTCCTGAACACAGGAAGAACATGATGAGACTACTCATCATGTTCCACAGTGGATGAGAGAGTTAAATCTATGTCTACACCTTCAGAAATGTCTTTTTAATGTTTCAGAAGTTGACTATCTAGAAATGATAGTCAAACCAGGATCCCTCACTATGGATCCAGTCAAGTTAGATGGGAATGCATCATGGCCAACATCTAATAAGGTCAAGGATGTCCATTCTTTCTTGGGATTTGCCAACTTCTGCAGATGCTTTGTTCCCCATTACTATGATATCGCCTGACCTCTCCTTAACTTAACAAAAAAGGACCAACCCTGGAATTGGTCTGATTTCTACAATGATGCTTTCGCTGAGTTAAAAAGAACTTTCTTATCTTGACCTGTACTCCAATTCCCTGATTCCTCAGCTGCCATTGCCACTGATGCCTCAAAATATGCTACTGATGGAATCCTCCTCCAAACTGATTCAAATGGTGAATGGCATCCATGCTCCTATCTATCCAAACTTTCTCCCTAACAGAATGAAATTATGATATCTACAATCATGAACTTCTTGCCATTATTTGTGCTCTCAAAGTGTGGCACCATTATCTTTTAGGATCACCATTTTCTATTCAGATTTTCACAGATCATAAAAATTTATTATACTTTAAACAACCCCAAAACGTCAACTATTGCCAAGCTCATTGGCTTTTAGATCTTGCAGACTACAATTTAAAAATGATTCATATTCCTGGTTCTCTTCTTTCTGAATCAGATGCTCTTTCTTGCCAATCTGACCATTGTCTGTTACAACCCTCATTTTCCCGCTATTTTTCTAAACATTTCTATGCTAAAATCATTTTCGAACTTAGAACTTTTTCTCACTTATGGAAATTATTTTCCTTTTATATTATTCGGGTAGACCCAACCATGCCTATGCCTTCCCCTCTTCTTATTCAGACTTCTTATTCATAAGGGGATAGGAACACATGTTTTCCTTACTCTTTTAATCTCTGCATGCTTCTCTTCCATTTCATGGCTATGTCGCACTTCTTATGACTCACTATGACTTCTATCACACAGCCACTATGGTACAATTCCCTTTCTCTTTTATCTTATTGGCTGCCACACTTGGCTATGCACATCGCCCTCTATTTGCAATATAGGATCATATCCTATTGGCCCCCTATTTAGTTAATAGTATAAACATGTACAAATCTTAAAGTAGTATATATACACTCAAGGTCTCAGAGCTGGCTCCCCAGTTCTGAAGTCTTGGAGATTTCCTCTAAGCATTCCTCTGAAATCACTGCTTGTGACTAGTACACTGTCACGAACTCTATTTTATCGAAATCTGAACACATTGGAGGACACTGCGTGTCGCTTTATTTGATAGAGTATTTCATTGTCCAGATGACTCCACTGACAACTCTTTGATCACTCTTCTCCCTCCCTTTCTCTTTATTAACCTCATTGATACTGCCCTCCAAACTAGCATTATTTTTCATTCTGCATCAGACCCTCTTGTTCAAAGAACCATTCAAGGCCTCTCTGACTCCCCCTCTGCCCTGAAAGCTTGTCTTACTGATTGGAAATATGAAGATGGTATTCTCACTTATCGGAATCAAGTATATGTTCCTCCCCACCTTTGACATGACAATGTCTTGCACTATCATGATTATTTCATAGCCAGTCACCCTGGTTACTTGAAAACTTGTCAGTTGGTTATGACTGACTTCTGGTGGCCAGGTCTGGGACAATTTGTTCACCACTTTATTGCTGGATGTGCCTCTTGTCAGGCAAACAAATCCAACACACATCTCACCTCCCCACCTCTTACTCCTATTCGATCCTCCTGCACTCATCCCTTCCAACAGATTTCTTGTAACCTCATCACAGATCTTCCTCTTTTCTTGGGTTTTGATTCCCTGTTGGTTATGGTCAACCATGGGCTTACAAAGGGGGTAATTTTATACCCAATGAAGAAAACTGTCATGGCCAAAGGAATAGCCACCTATTCTTTCACAAAGTTTACAAAAGGTTCAGTTTGTATGATAAAATCATTTCAGACAGAGGTCCACAATTCGTGTCTTTCTTTGCAAAAGAACTAGGAAGACTTTTGAAGTATGATCTTGCTTTGTCAACTGCTTATCATCCTCAGACAGATGGAGAAACAGAAAGAGTTAACCAAGAAATAGAAACCTACCTTTGCATCATTTGTGGTAACCACCCTTCAGACTGAACAGATCACATTTCCACTGCTGAATTCACTCACAACTGCTGCCCTCATTCAGTTACAGAAAAATCCCCATTCTACCTGATAATGGGATATAAACCTCTAGCCCTCCCCTCCATATTCCCAGAAAGTAAAATTCTAGCAGTTAAAGAACATGTCAAGAAGCTTACTGCAGCACAAGAAGAAGCCATAGTGGCTCATGAATTAGCCAGACAGATGATGGCTGCATGTTCAAAAAAGTCTTTTATGCCATTTGCTAAAGGAGATAAGGTTTGGTTAGAAGCCTGTAATTTGAAAAGGAATATCAATAACCCAAAGTTTGCATCCAAGAGAGAAGGGCCTTTTACCATTGTCCAGGTACTATCCTCCATCACATATCACTTATGCCTTCCCAATATCTGGAAGATTCACCCAGTCTTTCACACCTCTCTTCTTACTCCTTATCACAAAAACATCATTTATGGAAAGAATTTCCCTAGACCACCCTGGAAGTTAATAGAAGGAGAAGAAGAATATGAAATCAAAAAGATCATATGATACTGTGGAGCTTCCTCAAACTGCTCCTATCTAATCCAATGGAAAGGATATTCTGCTGAAGAAGACTTATGGGTCCCTAAGTGGGATATGAAAAATGCAAAGTCCACCCTTCAGGTGTTATACTGGACAAGCATGACATCTAGTCTGATCCTTTATCACAGCATGCACTCAATAGTAGCACAAAGACTAGTAGAGTTCCAATGGATAAGATTGCTGCAGTGACTCTTTCACACTGAGGAAACTAGACACCACACTTGTGATTGTGTAGATCCAGCTGATGTCATGCATCATGTGGACTATCCATGGAGGGCCACCCCATTTCCTAATGAGGGGGATAGACTGTGGCTAAACACCAATATTGCAACGATTGCATATGGAGGAAACCCTGACAGACAACACCAGTTCTGGGGAGGAGAAGTGGAGGGAGCCACCTGGAGAGAGGAACCACAGGGGGACTTCATCCCAGGATGGTGGAATATTCAAGCACCACTGATCCCCCTGGAGGAGACCACACCTGTGCCAGAGTGGCCCACCGATCCTGCATGGATGTGATGCATCCATGGCCAGATCTCATTGTATGATTCCTCTCTTATCGCTTATCTTTCTTATCTACTTTAACAATATTTCCTTTATGATTGCACCCTTATACTGGTGCGATCTTTCTATTCTCCACCCATGCCTATTTACGATTACCCTTAGCCCTGAGGACAGTCCCCCACCTATCCATGACTGCTTCTTATGATCATGGCAGTATTCCTCTTCTCCTATAAATACGACTGCCTTGTACAGTAGTTCCCTTAACTAGATCTACATTTAATCTATGTGGTATTTGGTTCAACAGTAACCCCTGAAGCAAAGGTCACAGCAAAGACTTCTAAAAACATCCCAGGCTTCTATCAGTCTCCTATCTACTGTTGAGTGACAGCTAGAATGCAAGAGATTCTTTGTGTCTCAGATCTATACCTGTAGATCGCATCACAGCTGAGGTTACACATATAGAGGGCTATCATATTTATAGTACTGTACCTATGGGTGCAAACCTGCTATCACACTAGGCAACTCTGGATATAGAAAGAGGCACTGTTGGATTGAGATCCATAAATGCGACATCTCTCATGAGGCAAGGAAATGAAGTAGTCCAAAGATAAGGCAAATGAAAAGGGGCTGGTAATGCCTGACATACTGGATAGGGGAAATGGAAGATAAGACAATGAGGCCTCCATCAGGAGAGCCAAAGTAATGATATATCAACAGAGTGGTCATTGATAGAAGATCTGAAGGCAATCAATGACCTAAAGTGTCCCCAATACTGAGGCAGAAAAGGAACTCAGCAATTGGGTATCAAATGAAAAATAAAGGGGTCCATTGGACAACTTTCTGCCCACTAATTGTTCCACTCATCTGCAGTAGGCTAAGCTGGCTCCTCCTCCAATGGTGGATTCAATTCATTGACATTGTATCCATTTCCTATTCATAACCAGCAGGTAGTGCAGAAGCAATCCTTCCTATGTCCCAGGTAATCTCTATCAGAGATTGTAACATTACCTCTGTTGTATGGCTGAAACCCCAATTCATGCCATAGATCTGTTCTCATTCTCCAACCCTGGGGAGCAGGGTTGGTTGGGACATCTGTGAGGGCCATGTCCAGGGTTGACAAGGCAACAGTGAGGGCAGGTATAGTTTCTGCAGGCTGTGATGACATGGTCTGTTCCCTTGCATCATCTGCAGTGAAGAGTTGAGTAAGGGACTTTAGGTGCCAGATGTCTAGCTGGGATAGGGGGGCTGGTGAGGTGATCCTGAAGGGGTTGGGGTATGGGGAGAGTTCCTTGTCCTTCATCAGATAATTCTGCAGACTCAAAGAAATGTGGTGAGGGGAAATGAGGATTCCTTCTGCTAGGGCTGTGGCATGGGAGAGGGGGGATCTGGTTAGCCGAGATAATTTCATTAGCAAAATATCCAGTGCTAGCTCAGACGATACTTCTATAATATCTTCCTGAGCAATATCCTCTGAGTTGAATAAACTGGGGTTGTTTCTGGAACACTTGGTTGACAAAGTTGAGCAGGGAGATTGCTGGGAGAGATCTAATGGTTCAGTCAAAGTTATGATGGTGGAGGATGTCCAGGACATGTTTGATAGACTCTTCAAGGGCATTAGTAGCATTGTTGGGAAAGTTGGGTGATGTGGCTGCCACATTTCTGACCACTGCAAGGCTTCAGTAGGAGAAGATGGTTATGAGGAGGGGGGAAGGGAACCATAGATCATGGTGATTAAGGAGGTATTTGAGAGTGGTAGGAGTGTCTAGAAAGAGGGTGTAAAGTTGACAACGTCCAGAAACTGGTAAAGTGTCTATGATATAAATGTTGGAAATGGAAGCAAGATAAATGTTCATATTGATGGGAAAAGAAGAAGAGATGATGGAATTGTAGAGGTAGGGGTGACTGGTGCATAGGGGATCAATGTGGGTTTGATCTGAGTATGACACTGTGAATCATCACCAAGAGGAAGTGTGATAAGGACAATAAGAAATGTTACAAAAGAAAGTGTGTTCTTTGATGTGGGACTGATCAAAATAGATGCATCATCTGGGCACAAAGATAGAAATGTGGGAAAACTTTTGAATTGTTTTTCAGTTTTTCTTTTTATAAGAGTCTAAAGTAAAGCAATAGAAGGGAGAGTAGATGGTGGGTTGCTTTTGATGTATGATTAAAGGGAATGGGAGTTCTTATAGTCTTTTAATATTCCATCCACATTGTTGAAGTTTAACTCCAGCTCCCAGGTGTTTTTCAAAGAGGGATATCCTTTCCAGTGGACTAGGTATTGTTGTCGAGTGGAAGGACCTCTGTGTCTGATGATCTGATCAATCTTGTACTCTTCTTCATTATCTATCTCCATTGAGGGTGGTTTGGTAAATGGAACTCCATACTCTTCCATTTGGACAAATGGAGACAGGAGGGAGGCATGGAATATGTCATGAACTTTCCAGATTGTTGGTAACTTTAGCTGGTAGGTGAGCAGGGAGAGAACTTTAATTATCTCAAAGGATCCCTCTCTTCTTGGTGCAAGCTTTCAGGACATATATAGGATCTTTAGGTTTTTATTAGATAGCCAAACCTTGTCTCCAACTTTCCATGGTTTAAAGTTTGATTGGGTTTTCTTCATCATCAATTGTTGTGATAAGATAAGGGTGGCTTTGGCTTCTTCTCTAGTGTTTTCTAACGTTTTCAGGTGGTTTTCTGTGGCAGGAAGGAAAGTTTTCCCAAGGGGTGAATAGAAGTGTGGTTCATAGCCCATCATGGTGTAGAATGGAGATTGTTTGGTGGCTGAATTAGTGGTAGAGTTGTGGTGGAATTCAGCAATGGGAAGGAGATCCATCTATTTATTGGGCTGATTGGTACAGAATATCTGAAAATAGTTTTCCAGTTCCTGGTTTACTCATTCAGTTTCTCCATCAGTTTGAGGATGGTAGGCAGTGGAGAGGGCTACATCATATTCTAGCAGTTGGGCAAGTTCCCTAGCAAATGCTGAAGCGAATTGGGGGCTTCAATCAGAAATACATTTGTCATGAAGTCTGAAATGTTTGAATACATGGTGAAAGAAGAGGGAGATGATCCCTTCCACTGACATGGTTTTGTTTATTGGAATGAAAATTACCCCCCAAGTAAGACCATGGTTGACCATGACCAAGATACTGTCAGAACCATTACTAGGGGGTAGGTTGGTGATTAAGTCTATAGAAATATGTTAAAAGGGGCAGTCCACTATCATGAAAATGGGGGAGAGAGGTGGGAGAGTTGGATGGGTGATAACTTTATTGGCTTGACAGGTAGGGTATCTGGCAATGAATCAACAAATAAAGGAGGTCATGCCAGGCCACCAATAATCTTTTGATAAGGTTTGGATTGTTTTATACTGTCCACTGTGTGTTACGGAACGATGGAGGCGGTCCCCGACTCCGTACCCAGAGGCGCTTGATGCCCCGTCTTTTTCCTTTTCTTCAGGACATTTCGCAGGTTTAGAGGATACCTTCTCAAGCTCCTTAGCTTGGGGAGAGTCGTTAGAGGTCTGGTCAGCTTCTCCCCCGCTGCCAGATAACCAAGAGAACGTCCCACCTGGGGACGAGGAGTGGTTCACCTGGGACGCCCAGGAGTTGTACGATTATGTACGAAGGCGTGAGAATCTTTTCCCTTTTAATTCCGAATAGATTCTCTTTTCCTTTTTATTTATTTTCGCTGATCTTCTTAGGATATATTCGATCTACTTCCCAGCTACTGTCAGTTACCTAACCACCATTCCCGCTCCACACAGCATTCGACCGGTTTAGGTATTACCTTTCCTTTTACCCGATAGATCTCATATATCCTTTTTCGATCCTTTAGGGGTTTCTCTCACACTCGTGGGAAGACTCCCATGCACTGCCCTTCCTTCTTTCCCTAGGCAGTGCATGCCGTCAATTACGGTATTTACGTTCCCATCTCGATTTCTCTTCTTATGGACGCCCTTCCATTCCCTGCCTCTATTATGGCAGGTAGTATTCCGAAACCCCCGCGGGGAATAGATTCCCATCCTATTCCCCTTACGTATAAATAGCGCCCATGTAACCTTATAGTTTCTTTAGTTAGATTCTACGCAATCCAACGTGGAGTCTGCTGCACCTTTGAGTGAAGAAGGTTCTTCATTCATCGAGAGAGTTCTTCTGAGGCATTGCCTCAATCATCGCTATCTCGTCTACACCTTCGGGACCCGCGCCAGGGCCAACGTACTCGCCGGCTTCATCCGCCGCTGCCCTCGCCTAGGATACGTCGATCATTTGATCGCCAAATGCCTCGGGCTTCACGTACTGCGTTCCGTATCACGTTAAGGCTGGAGATGGGAAGATATTCCCATTCAGATTGGATGTCCGAATGTGGAATAGGCCCAAGCCCAGTTGGGATTGGGGAATGGAAAGTGTCCGTTCATAGAATAACCTTTAATATAACTTGCACTGCCTATGGATAAGAAAGGAAGGGCAGTGCGAGGGACCTCGAACTCTATCTCTAAGACAGATACATTAGTCCGACGGGAATAGGAAGGGGTAACACTGCCTCTGGTTGCTGTGTGGAGAAGGTATGGGTGAGGCAGTGACTTGCCGTAACAGAGAATGGACATGTGTATCCTAGCCAAGAAGGGAGTAAGTCTGAAGAGGAAAAAGAGAAGACAAAGAAGAAAGGAAGGGAGAAATCTCCCTTAAAGGAACGGGAATGGCCGCTCCGCTTGGAGGAGGAACTCGGCGAGTTCCTCTGCGTCCCAAGTGAACCACTTGGGGTTCCCCAGTGGAACATTCTCCTGATTCTCTGGTAACGGAGGAGATGTGTTCCATATGTCCAGGGATTCCCCCCAAGCCAGCCCACTGGCGAAATCGTCCTCAATGTCCATTGGCTGCTGCTCTAGTGAAGAAAAAGAAAAAGACGGCGTGTCCAACTCCTCTGGGTACGGAGTAGGCGGCCTTGTCCATCGTTCTGTAACATTACCCTCCCCATCCGGGTAAAGGGGATGATTCCACTCATCCACCAGCTCAGTTAGTCTGGCTAGCGTGGACGACCAGGGGACAGTCGCCTGCGGCATGGCCAGGGCCAATCTTGTGGCAGTTGGGGCATGAGTAGAAGGGGCACCTCCAGTATAGGAGATGCTGTCCTCTGCATTCGGGGCAGGATTGGAGGAGAGATGGGGTGGTGAGGGAGGGGCAACGATAGGGAGGGTGGCTGGGGGCGCGACAGGAGCAGAATGGGCAAACCTCATGGGGACAGTCCCAAGAGGTGGGGTGGGTGAAGTTACAGCGTAGGCAGTGGTAGTCAGTTCTGAGGTCGATATCCTCAGGGATATTCCGAGAGAGGGGGGGGAGGCCTCGGCGGAGAGCGGGGGGAGAGGCAATCCTTCGAAGAGGGTTGTCTCTAGGTGGAGTAGTCAGGTTGGGGATGGGGACCGCGGGGTCTGTGTTGTGTTGGTAGGCTCTGCCCTGAGCACTCGATGGGTCCTCCAGTTCCAAGGGGTTGGGTAATGTTGGGGAGTTGATTCGAGGGGGTGGAGAAGGAACGAAGGGATCAGTATCCCCTCCATCATCGCCTGCTCTCGTTGCTGAGATTCGGGAGAGTAAAGGTGGTTCCGGACTAGAAGGCGCAGTTCCTCCGCTAGTTCCAACGATATCGAGAACCAGCCGGCGGTTCTTGATGACTCACCCTCGAATGTTGGGGGCGAGTGGGCCAATGAGCTCCCAGATGATCTTGTGAACTCCAAGAAGGGGGATCTCAGCGATGACCTTGTGGAACCCTGCCTCATGGAGGGATTGGGCGATGAGGACCCCAAGATAGATGAGGTTTGAGGCAAGGATGGGTTGGCGGTGTTATAATTACACTTTTCCAAGCCTTCATCATAACTATTTATCAAGATGCTCTCACGGTCATGTGCCAGTCACATGCTATATGCCTTATGCCAATGATCACGTGCACGGTCACATGATCTTCACTTTTATTTAACTTCAAAGTCTTACTCTAAAGCACCATGGATTGCTAGTCAATCCTTAATACTCAAGACTTAGTATTTTTCCGCATTCGTGGGAAATACTTACTATATTTATCATTAGAAGGGGGATCCCTTTAACGATCCCAATTATGCCAAGTCACAACACATTCTAATGATAAATATAGTAAGTATTTCCCACGAATGCGGAAAAATACTAAGTCTTGAGTATTAAGGATTGACTAGCAATCCGTGGTGCTTTAGAGTAAGACTTTGAAGTTAAATAAAAGTGAAGATCATGTGACCGTGCACGTGATCGTTGGCATAAGGCATATAGCATGTGACTGGCACATGACTGTGAGAGCATCTTGATAAATAGTTACAATGAAGGCTTGGAAAAGTGTAATCGTAACAGGCGGTGGACTGAAAAGGGGCCGACATAATCTCCTTCAGTGGTATTGGAGGTGAGGACATGGGTGGGGTTGTGACAGGTGGAACAAATGTTGGAGTATACCTCATAGGTATTTATTAGGGTTGTGAGAGGGCGTACTAATTGGGAATGGCGCCGTTCTATCAGCCAGCTGGCTACGTAAGGGGAATTCAGAAGGTTGTGGTAAAGGTACCCCCTTTCCAACTGAGGAACTGAATTAAGGTTGTAGGCGTCCCCCACTTTCGCAGTGACGACGGGGATATGGGGGTCAGCAGGGGGAATTCTGTAGGGAGTGATGACTAGGTGAGTTATGTCAATAGTAGTTCTTGGTGTGCCAGTGGTAGGGACAGAAGTCGATTCTGCAGTAGAACCAGTGTTCACCGACATGTTTATTGAGGAAATGACCTCATTTTTCTTTGATAAGGATTTTCTGTCCATCTCGGACCACTTCTTTTGTTTTTGCAGGGACAAATTCCGTGTGCCAGCGTCCATATTTCTTGTCTTGAAACCTGGGTTGGGTGTCGTATACCATGATGCTCAAGTTCGAATTCGGTGGGCTTTCTTATATGCTTTCAGGAGTTCATCCGAATGGGTGAAGTTGGCTTCCGGCTCCCAGGTGTTTTCCGAATGGGGGTAATTTTTCCACTTGACCAGGAAGGAGAGGTTATGAGACTCCCCCTTGTGGGATAAGATTTCCTCTATTTCGTATTCCGGCTCTTCATCAAGTTCCAAAAATGGTTCCGGGGCCATACTTCCGAATTTGGGAGTTTCCGTGAAAGGGGACAGAAGAGAAGCGTGAAATATGTTATGAATTTTCCAGTGGTCGGGTAGATGGAGTTCGAAAGAGACGTTGTTAACATTTCATAAGACCCTAAACAGTCCCTCCCATTTGGGGAGTAGTTTTCGTAATTCCCCTTTTGTTTTTAAGTTTTTGGTGGAAAGCCAAACCATGTCCCCAACTTGGTAAGGGGAGTAGGCCTTCCCTTTTTGTCGTCTGTCGTAATCTTTTTGAGCATAGGCAATGGCTGTGGTGGCTTCCTTCCACACCACTCCCCATTGTTCCATAGTGAGCTGAACGGCGGGGATGAATGTTTTCATGATGGGGGGGAAGCCCCTTGGTTTGTACCCATTCATCAATAAGAATGGTGTTTGCTTGGTGGTAGAGTGGGCGGCGGAGTTGTGAGCGAATTCGGCAATGGGGAGGAAGTCACTCCAAGAAGATGGATTCTTATGGCAAAAGATTCATAGGTATGTTTCCAGTTCTTGGTTGACCCATTCCGTTTCCCCATCCATCTGTGGATGGTAGGTGGTAGACAGCTTCGGGTCGTATTGCAGGAGGCGGGCCATTTCCTTAGTGAAGGCACTGTTGAACTGGGGGCCTCTGTCGGAGATGACGGAGTCATGGATGCCAAAGCGAGAAAACACGTGTTTCAAAAATAGACTGGCAACTCCTTCTGCCGTCATGGTTTTCGTAGTTGGGATGAAAATAGCCCCCTTCGAGAGTCCATGGTCCACCACAACCAAAATAGCGTCCCAGGGGGGTGCCGGGGGAAGGTCGGTGATGAGATCCATGGACAAATGCTGGAATGGGCGAGTGGCAACCGCGGGGATGGGGAGCAGTGGGGGCCAGTTCAGGTGGGTATCCACCTTGTGTTTCTGGCAGACCAGGCATCCGGTGAGGTACCAATGGAGGAAGTGGGCCATCCCTGGCCACCAGTAATCCCGGGAGAGGAAGTTGAAAAGGCAGTAAAATCCAGGGTGACCAGAGGTGATGGCGGAGTGGACTGCATGGACCAAGGAGTGGCGGAATTCCTCATCAACGTAGAGTCTGCCTTGGTAGTATAGGGAGTGGTCACGGATTTCCCAATCAGAAATCGTGGTGCGGGGGAAGGGCGGCTCGCCCTGCTCGACGTGGAGGAGGGCATCAAGTGCCACCGGGTCGCGGAGGGGCTTCTCGAGTTCGCGCTGTAAGGCAGTATCAATGGTCCGAATGAAGACGTCATCCAGGATGAGTTGGAGGGGTTCGGAGGTTTCGTCTGTGACGTCCGGTTGTGATAAGAAGTCCACCAGGCCCATTTGGCCACCTGGGGTGTGGACAAGGCAAAGGTCGTAATCCTGGAGAAAGAGTTGCCATCACGCATGCTGGCAGGAGAGGTCGCGTGGCTGCCGAAAGTAGGTAAGGTTCTTGTGGTCCATGAGGACAGTCACCGGAAAGGCCGTTCTGGTGAGATAATGGCACCAATCCCTTAGTGTGAGGATGATAGTGAGGAGCTCCCTGTCATGGATGTCGTAATTCCGCTCGGCGGGAGCGAAGGTGGAGGAACGGTAGGCACATGGGTGGAGATCTCCATTGCCATCTTTCTGCATTAGTACCGCACCAGCGGCTGCTAACGATGCATCAGTCATTAGCCAAAAGGGTTTTTCTGGGTTTGGATATCGTAGTATGGGGGCTCATAAGAATAGTCGTTTGAGGGAGCAGAAGGCATCATCGGTATCAGGGGTCCACTCCCACCTTTTCCCCTTGGTGGTGAGGGCTACTAGGGGTCGAGCCCAGTTGGAGAAGTCCGGGATGAACTTCCGGTAGAAGTTACAAAACCCCAGGAAGGATCGGACTTGTTTTACGTTTTTGGGGGCTTCCCAATCTTCGATGGCTTTTAGTTTTACTGGGTCCATAGCTACACTTCCCGCCTTCAACACCATTCCAAGGTATTCCACCTCTGGAACGTTGAAGGAACATTTTTCTAGTTTTAGGTAGAGGTGGTGCTCCGCTAGTCTCACGAGCACCTTACACGTCCTTTCGTGGTGGGTAGTTGAGTCAGCCGAGTGGATGAGGAGGTCATCCATATATATGATCAGCCACCCCTCAGCTAGGTAATCTGCAAATATGTCGTCCATCAGGGCCTGGAACATGGCCGGAGAGTTACAAAGTCCGAAGAACATTACTATGGGCTCAAAGAGCCCGAGCGGGGTGATGAATGCCGCTTTCCACCTATCCTGTGGATGTATCAGGATATTGTTGTATCCCCATTGGACGTCCATTTTTATAAAGATCTTGGAATCCCTGACTTTGTCGATTAAGTCGGCGGTGAGGGGAAGTGGGTAGGCATTCTTAACAGTCATCGAGTTTAGGTATCGGTAGTCCTGGCACAGTCATAGCTTCCCATCTTTCTTCTTGACAAAGAAGAACGGGGAGGCCTGTGGGGATGTAGATTGGGTGATCTTCCCGTTTTTTAGGTGCTCCGCGACAAACTCCTTGCATGCCGTCAACTCTTCCGGGTTTAGGGAGTAATTTTTTGCTCTGTGGGGCGTGAACTCCTTGGTGAGCTCAATATGGTGGTCGTAGCTTCGTGACGGTGGTAGGGTAGTGGCTGCTTCTTCGGAAAATACACGTGTGTAATCTCGGTACTCCTTTGGCAAGGTTTTGTGTTCATGGATCTGCTTGCTGATACGGAACACAGGACGTGGAGCCCGAGGCGTTTGGCAACTAGATGATCGACGTAGCCTAACTGGGGACTTCGACAGATGAAGCCTGCTAGAATATTGGCTCTGGTGCGGGTCCCGAAGTTGTAGACGAGATAGCGATGGTTTAGGCAATGCCATAGTAGAACTCTCTCGATGAATGAAGATCCTTCTTCACTCAAAGGTACAGCCGACTCCACGTTGGATTGCGTAGAATCTAACTAGTGAAACTCTAAGTACATGGGCGCTATTTATACGTAAGGGGAATAAGATGGGAACTTATTCCCCGCGGGGGTTTCGGAATACTACCTGCCATAATAGAGGCAGGGAATGGAAGAGCGTCCGTATGGGATGAGATCGAGATGGAAACGTAAGTACCGTAATTGACGGCATGCACTGCCTATGGAGAGAAGGAAGGGCAGTGCATGGGAGCTCTCCCACGAGTGTGGGAACTACCCCTAAAGGATCGAAAGAGGATATATGAGATCTAACGGATAAAGGAAGAGTAATACCTAAACCGGGCGGATGCTGTGTGGAGCAGGAAAGGTGGTTAGGTAACTAACAGTAGCTGTGAAGTAGATCGAATATATCCTAAAAGGATCAGCGAAAATAAATAAAAGAAAAAGGAAAACCTATTCGGAACTGAAGGGAAATAGGTTCTCACGCCGTCGTACGTAATCGTACAACTCCTGAGCGTCCCAGGTGAACCAGTCCTCGTTCCCCGGGGGAACGTTCTCTTGGTTGTCCGGCAAAGGGGGTGAGGCCGACCAAACCTCTAATGACTCTCCCCAGGCGAGGGAGCTGGAGAAGTCATCCTGTAAGTCCACGAAATGTCCTGAGGAAGAAGAAAAAGAAGGCGCATCCAGCGCTTCAGGGAAAGGAGTGGGGGACCGCCTCCATCATTCCGTAACACTTGCTGGCGATTTCTGTAGATATGGTGGTCCTGCGAATCTCTTCGTCAAGACTTTCTCTTATGATCACCTCCTCAGAGGGATCGTCCAGATCCTCAGCAATATATTTTGCCAGATATCGCTGTGCCACCTGTAGTGGTCTTTCCTCGACGTCTTCGTCGGATGTTAGGAGAAGTTCCCGCTTCTTCCAGTCGATTATGGGGTTTTCCTCGGCTAACCAGGCCATTCCTAGAATGATGGGCATTTTGCCGGAACCTAGCACCATCAGGCTCCTTCTTCAGGTCTTGCCTCCTATGGTCATGGTCAAGAATCCGTGCTGGGTGATACTTCCTCCAGCATTGTGGGATCCATCTGTGTTGATAGCATCTCAGGGGTTTTTTAGACGGGTGAGGGGTACTTTCCATTTGCAGGCATGCTTGGCATTTATGAAGTTGCCGGTAGCTCCACTGTCGATCAGGGCATGTGTTTTGATGATTCCGGATGGGGTTCGAATGGTAACGGGAATGGTCATTGATCGTCGTTCTTGTGATATTACAGCATCTGGTAGACTAGAGGAGGGAAACATCATCTTCCATCCTCGCTTTAAAAACCCTGTATCTTAGTGATCTTTTCCTGGAGCTTAGTGGAAAGTACCGCTACTCTTTCATCTCTGCTGGAATCTTTGTCATCAGCAAACTCGTCGTCTTTGTAGACTTGTTGGAGGACCTTGAGGATTTGGTCCTTTGTCCCCTTCTTGCTATTGAGTACCTTCTGAATATACTCCGCAGTTTCATCAGGCTTTGGTGGGTCCTTTGTTATCCCATCCGAGACTTCTCTGGTTTTCTCAGCTGCTTTCACCGATCCAGGTCTCTTGTGGTTTTGAGTGGAACACCCCTTCTTTCCGCAAATGAAGCAAAGGCTGTTCTTGACACGGCGAGCTCTTTCCATAGGTGACAATCGGATTGCGTCTACGTCCATTGCATTGGAGTCTCTTCCTGATGATCTGCCTCCTCCATTTCCTCCTTGATGGATGAATTGTCCTCCGGATAAATCTTTTACCCATTCCAGCTGGCGTACTTGCTTTTGTGCTGCTTCGACCCAATCCTTGATGGTGGTTGGTTCTTTAAGTAGGATGATATTTCTGGCAATATCGTGGTTCAGTCCTCTGACGAACCATTCACAGAGTGCCCCTTCATCAGTCACTCTGGACTTGGCAGCAAGGAGTTGGAAATCCTGTATGTATTTCTGGGTGTTCTTCATGTTTGAGGGCCCCTTGTCTTGTTGGAGATTTCCAATCTTTCTCCTGGCATCCGCTACCTCCTCCTTTGACACAAAAGAGTTGGTAAACCTTTCGATGAATTTACTCCACATTTTTTCTTTGTCATCCAAGTTGGCATCTAAGGCAAATTGTCCTTCGGCAAATACCCTTCCCCTCCCCTTCGGCATCTTATTTAGAGCAGTGACCACCTTGGCCAAGTCGGTCTTGTATATTTCCAGGTTTACTGTGAAATAATTTTCCATTGCCCCTATCCACCAGATAGCATCTTCACTATTTCCTGAGAAATCGGCTGGGAGTGCCACTTTTAGTTCAGTAGGGGCCATCTCTTCTTCGTCGTCTTCGTCTTCCTCCGGTTCGTCTAGTCCTTCTTGGATCTGTTCCCAGGTCCTTGCAGTTCTCGGTCACTGTCTTCCTGACTCGCGGGAGGCGAAGTACTCTGGGAGGGGGTGGGTGGCTGGAGTGGAGACTGGGGGTGGTGGTTGTACTGGGGATCTGTCAGAGAGTACCTCTGGGTCCACGCGCAGATGAGGGGACGGGCCTCGACTGATCCTAGGTTCACGAGTAGAAAGTGTAGATGGGGGTTCTCCTCAAGTAAGGACTGGAGGACTCGCTGCGGGATGGGAGAGGGAGAGAAAAGGAGTTCCAGTAGTTGCCCGGCTCTGGGGGCATCGAAGTGTATCTGGGATAGGGGTCCTACATATAGAGGCAGAGGTGGGGGAAGGGGGTTGTTGTTGTTCGTCGTCTAATCCAGATTGGCACGCAATCTTGGGGGAATAGTGTCCTGACCTGTGGAAACAGGGGGAATGTTTGAAGAGCTAAATTCTTTTGATATGGAATGTGGGACGTGAAGTCCGAGACACTCGGCGATTAGCTGATCGAATCCCTCTATCCGTGGCCCGTACCGTAGGCAAACTGCAAGGACAGACAAGCAGGCGGCGGCGGCTTCGTGGTAAAGGATGAGGCGATAGTTCAGGATCTGCCTGAATAGAACTCTCTCAAGTAAGGTGAGGTTCTCCACCTTACAAGGTACAGTGTAAATCTTCACATAAGATCGCGTAGAATTTAGCTGAGGAGCTAACTAATAATACAAGGGCGCTTATATACATTAAGGCTGGAGATGGGAAGATATTCCCATTCAGATTGGATGTCCGAATGTGGAATAGGCCCAAGCCCGGTTGGGATTGGGGAATGGAAAGCGTCCATTCATAGAATAACCTTTAATATAACTCGCACTGCCTATGGATAAGAAAGGAAGGGCAGTGCGAGGGACCTCGAACTCTATCTCTAAGACAGATACATTAGTCCAACGGGAATAGGAAGGGGTAACACTGCCTCCGGTCACTGTGTGGAGAAGGTATGGGTGAGGCAGTGACTTGCCGTAACAGAGAATGGACATGTGTATCCTAGCTGAGAAGGGAGTAAGTCCAAAAAGGAAAAAGAGAAGACAAAGAAGAAAGGAAGGGAGAAATCTCCCTTAAAGGAACAGGAATGGCCGCTCCACTTGGAGGAGGAACTCGGTGAGTTCCTCCGCGTCCCAAGTGAACCACTCGGGGTTCTCCGGTGGAACATTCTCCTGATTCTCCGGTAACGGAGGAGATGCGTTCCATATGTCCAGGGATTCCCCCTGTTACGGAACGATGGAGGCGACCCCCCACTCCATATCCCGAGGCGCTGGACGCGCCGTCTTTTTCTTCTTCCTCAGGACATTTCGTGAACTTGCAGGACGATTTCACAAGCTCCCTAGCTTGGGGAGAATCACTAGAGGTCTGGTCGGCCTCACCTCCTTTGCCGGACAACCAGGAGAACGTTCCCCCCGGGAACGAGGACTGGTTCACGTGGGATGCTCAGGAGTTGTACGAGTACGTACGACGGCGCGAGAACTATTTCCCATTTAATTCCGAATGAGTTCTCCATTCATTTATTTATTTTCCTTAAACCTTTTTAGGATATATTCGATCTACCCCACAGCTACCGTCAGTTACCTAGTCCACCCTCCCCGCTCCACACAGCATCCGCCTGATTAGGTATTACGTCCCTTATTTCCATTAGATCTCATATATCCTTCTTAGAACCTTTAAGGAGTCGTTCCCACATTCGTGGGAAGATTCCCATGCACCGCCCTTCCCTTTTATCCATGGGCAGTGCATGCCGTTAATTACGGTATTCATTTCTCCTTCTTGAGGACGCTCTTCCATTCCCTGCTTCTATTATAGCAGGCAGTATTCCGAAATCCCCGCGGGGAATAGTTTCCCATCTATTCCCCTTTTACGTATAAATAGCGCCCATGTAACTTAGAGTTTCGCTAGTTAGATTCTACGCAATCCAACGTGGAGTTGGCTGTACCTTTGAGTGAAGAAGGTTCTTCATTCATCGAGAGAGTTCTACTGAGGCATTGCCTCAATCATCGTTACCTGATCTACAACTTCGGGACCCGCGCCAGAGCCAACATTCTCGCAGGCTTCATCCGCCGAAGTCCCCGTTTAGGCTACGTCGACCATCTCGTCGCCAAGCGTCTCGGACTCCACGTCCTGCGTTCTGTATCAGCAGGGGTGGCAACCTTATTTTTCAAGCATGTGTTTCCACACTTCAGATTGCACTCAAAGGTAATCTCCAATCGAGGCCCACAATTCACATCGGCATTCGCCAAGGAACTTGCCCGGCTACTCGACTATGATGTCGCCCTATCCACCGCATACCACCCACAAACCAACGGTGAAACCGAACGAGTAAACCAGGAGTTGGAAACCTACCTACGGGTATTCTGCCAATGACAACAAGATTTATGGAGCGAACTACTCCCAATGGCAGAATTCAACCATAACTCCTCGGTATACTCCACAACCAAACAAACTCCATTCAACCTGATAATGGGGTATGAACCAAGAGCTTATCCACCAATTGGAAAAACCTTTAACCCTGCCCTTGAAAGACGCCTGAATGGATTAGGAAATGCCAGAGATGAAGCACTAGCCGTGATCACCAATGCCCAACAATTCTCCCATAACTACCCAAAATTCAAACCTTGGAAGAACGGTGATAGGGTGTGGCTATCCAATAAAAACCTTAAGCTCTCCTATCCATCAAGAAACTTGGCCCAAAAAGGGAAGGTCCCTTCCACATCATGAAAGTCCTATCACCTGTAACCTACCAATTGGAATTACCCGCGAACTGGAAAATCCATAACGTATTCCACGCCTCCCTTCTTTCCCCATTTGTCCAAAATGAGGAATATGGAATTGCCGGAACCCTG
>JBBPJU010000458.1:0-22651 GCA_038088875.1 Austroboletus festivus
ATCTAGTGATAACAAATTGGTCAAGACACGTCATACAAAGCGATCCACGAATACCTCTGTGCGTTACCCACGTCGGTTTTGTGAAGCGCATCGTCTTGCGTCAACACGACCGACGGCGATGAGCTGAAACCCAGGTCACGTGCTACTCGGGCCGTTGTCTCTCCAAGGTCGACATATAAGGAGACGACTTAATTATGTATCTCGAGCGATGATAAGCAATCAGTGATGGTCCCCACACTTCTGCCTTTACCTTCAATGTCGACCTCTGATATTCCCCATGCTGGAGCGAGCACTGTCGTCGACGCCGACTTGACTTCCGTAGACGAACATACATCTCTTATCAAGGACAACACCTCGAACCATGAAGAGCAATCCGCTTCAGACCTTGTCGACGAAGAGGAGGGCAGCTTCAGTTGGTCAAGCATTCTGTTTGGTAGACAAACAAAGTCTCTCCCCGATCCCGACGCCATTGCTACAAGACGCTCCGTGTTCGATGATCCTCATCTTGCGGCATACTATTGGCCAAAGAAGGGATATGAAAATATTCATCGTTTCGATCCTTTAGCAAGGTGGACCTACCTGGAAGAGAGAGCAAGTTATACTTCTGTTACTTTACTGCTTGCTCATTCTTGTCAAGGCACTCCTGCGCAAGGTGGATTGGAAAGTTATGACAATAGCTGCCATCGGGTTTTCTTCTCTCAACTTGGACCGCAGCAATATCAACCAGGCAAATTCGACCAGCTTCCTCCCCGATTTAGGCTTGACTACGGACGGTAATCGCTCTGCAACATTCCTAATGGCGTATCATGACCTCTCTGAAACCAGACTTCAACCTTGGGAACTCTATTTTTCTTTTCTCCTTTCTGTGTGCCGAGTTGCCATCTCAGCTGATCTCCAAGCGCGTGTGTCAATTTCCTAAGCATGTTACACAGAGTGTTGATTTCAACAGGTTGGACCGGATCGCTGGATTCCTACACAAATTTGCTTATGGAGTAAGCTCCTTTTTGGCTTGATAACACAATGTGAAGACGATGAATACAGGCGTTGTCTCCCTTTGTCAATTTTGGCTAAATGGAAAGACTGCATTCCTATTCACCCGTGCATTACTGGGGTGCGATGATTCACCTCCGTATTATCCGTACGATACCCTGACCCTAGATCCGTAGTCTCCTTCAGGGAGGGTATGAGAGGAGCCGACCTCTTCATAGGCAACTAGTTGACTTTTGCTTTCTAGCTTCATACCTGACCTCGTTTTATACTTGTCCTGTTTGTCACACCGTTTGGGTATAACTTGCATGCTAATCTGTCTTAGACTTTTATACGAAGACAGAGCTGCCCATTCGACTGGCTGGTTTTTGGATGTCTTCAAACCTTTGTGCGATTATCGGCGGCTTTTTGGCATATGGAATTCTTCATCTAGATGGATTTCTCGGCAAGGCTGGATGGCGGTTGGTTACATTCATATGCTTTCTGAACTCGATCTTGATCGTCTAAATGATAGGTGGCTATTTATGATAGAGTAGACTTGGCACTTGATTCACAAGTGCCATTTTGCTTACCAGTCTTAACAGGGGCTTGGTAACGTTTGCTATAGGAATCGCCTCTTTCTTCAATATGCCTCCATCGCCGACGCAGACGAAGACGTGGTTCCGACCAAAGGGATGGTTTACCGACCGAGAGGAGATCATCATAGTCAACAAGATTCTTCGTGATGACCCGACTAAAGTGACATCTCTCATGAGCAAAACGACTTCTGCTTATATACTACCTTCAGAGCGACATGCACAACAGAGAAGGATTGAGTCTAGAAAAGCTTTGGACTGCGATCTGTGATTATGACCTATGGCCGTTGTATATGCTGTGAGCCGAGTACTTTACCTTATCTCTTGGTTGGCATTAATGTAGACGATAGTGGCCTCATGTTCGGCATGCCGACTTACCCGCCTTCAACCTATCTTACCCTCTTGCTTCGGAACGCCGGGTGGGTCGAGTTTATGCTAGGGCTAGGATATTCTATTGCACGCTGAAAATTAGTTTAGGTTCAGCACGTTTCAAACAAATTTGTTGACTATACCGTCACAGGCATTAGGAATGGTCAACATGTTTGTCATCACTCTCGTATCGGAGTCAGTAGGGGAACGCACGATGGTGGCAATGGTGGAGGACTTGTGGATGCTACCATTCCTGGTGGCACTGTATATGTTGCCATCGAGCCCGAATCCTTGGATATTTTTCGTGAGTGTTCGTATTTTTTTTCCTGACATACCACTTACAATTTGGCAGGGTGTGCTCACTGGATTTCTGTCATACCCGTATGTAGCTTCACTTCTCCAATATGACATTTATGCTAAATGTCGAATTCCGTTAGTTATACGCACCCGATTCAAGTGGGCTGAGCAATCCGAACTGCTGCTAAAGAAAACTGACATAGGATGAATAGGTCGGGTGGTGTTCGCGAAATTCCGGTGGGGTGGCCAGTCGCACTGTCAACGCTTCCCTGTATAATATGTGAGTCAACAACGTTCATTTGCTCCCTTTCATTTAACCCCGAATCATATTCAATACAGGTTCGTGCAGACGAGTAAGATCATTGCTTCTCAGATATATGTGGCAAGCGACGCTCCCAGATGTACGTTTAACATTTACTGAGTTCCGGGGAAATTGACTCATCCTTGCCCTTCTATGCAGATGAACGAGGGAACCGAATGCTCATCATTATCTGTGCCTTCAACCTGCTGGTGTTATACCCTTGTACAAAGGCATACTATGTCTGGCGCAACCAACAGCGCGCCAAAATTTGGGATGCCATGTCTCCTGGTGTAAGCATCCAAATCGTATCAGACCTATGCCCAGCTTTATGACTGATGCATCCGTAGGAGAAAGTGCATTATTTGAGGACGACACAGGATGTTGGAAACAGAAAGCTTGATTTTCGATTTGCTCATTGAAAGGGGATAGAATTCGAGTCGCAATGAATGAAGTTTGGGTAAAGTTGTGACAACGACCCAGTACCTTCTTATATTGAAGCTTGTCATAAACTTTCTCGTCAGTTCCCCGAAAGCGATCTAACACTCATGGACTCGTTCCTAATCTCTCAAATTCTTCTAGTTTTTCTGGCGAGAACATGCTGGCCTGTCTAGCGACTAGATAGCTGCCATGACAACCAATTTCTGACACGGTTTAGATTTTTGTTTCTTTGGTGTGTTTCCCCGGGGCCCGGGGGCAGTTAGACGGACCTCATGATCAGGTTCCTGAGACGATATACCGGTAACAGGTTCGCACTGGTCGCCGCGCGCACGATAGTGAATTCCTAGACTCAACTTCCGAATCTTGCGAAACTTTACGCAATATTACGTAGTAATGTCACTGACAATCCTCGAGTCACGAAACTACTGGACCACTTACATCCATTTTGATTAAATTGAAGCTAACTTTTGCTCGATCGTAAGTTCTCCGGATTTAGACCGACATGCAGTTGCACGCTATGGACTACCACTGTAGTTCGCCAAATTTTGGGTATGAAGCAGAGAATTTACTCCTCGATCTGAGTGATGCCTTACTATTGCGCAATCATCCTTGAAATGTGCGTCAGTCCCGCTGGCATACGATATGTACCACATGACGGGGGAATGGCGTTCGACTTGCGGTACTAGTACTTAAACGCACCAATCCCTAGATCGGTCGTGCAAACGCGGCCTTCACCTGTTCCTCGACATGTCGTCCCACTATGTTCATGACCCGGGTACCCTCGGTGGTACCACCGCAGTCACTCTACCGGGTGATTCGCCGCACGTGTTCAACTCGGCTCTGGTAGCCTACTCGGTTGTCCAGGAATCCGATATCAAGCCATCCATATCAAGCCACGATGGAAATGTTAAATCAGACCTTGTCGACGAAGCGCAAGAGAGCTTCGCTTGGAAAAGAGTTTTCTTCGGAAGACGAGGAAAGTATTTGCCTGATCCAGATGCCATCGCTACCAAACGTTCCGTATTCGATGATCCTCATCTTGCGCCATATTATTGGCCCAAGAAGGAGTATGAAAATATCCACCGTTTCAATCCTGCAGCGAGATGGACATACAAGGAGGAAAGAGTAAGTGTTCGAATAATCATTTTTTCTGCTCACTCAATCGCCTGTAAGGCTCTCCTGCGCAAGATTGATTGGAAGATCATGATCATGGCCGCCATCGGCTTCTCAGCACTCAACCTAGACCGTAGCAACATCAATCAAGCAAATTCGGCCAACTTTCTCTCTGATTTGGGTTTAACTACAGATGGTAATAACATTTCCGCATCTATTGACAAGTACAGCCATAAATATTGAAGGTTCCCTCCAACGCTAGACTTTAACCTTGGGAACACCATTTTCCGTCTTTCCTTCTTGTGTGCTGAATTGCCATCCCAGTTGGTTTCGAAGCGCGTATGTTGGTCTATTTAATTTCCGTGATCGCATTGATAGTTTTATACAGGTTGGGCCTGATCGCTGGATACCCACGCAAATGTGCTTATGGAGTGAGTTGTTCGTTGTCAACACTCAGAGGAATTACTCTCAGATGGCTTCAGGCATTGTCACTATTTGCCAGTTTTGGCTTACTGGAAGAAAATCTTTCTTTGTATGCCGTGCATTGCTTGGGTGCGATACGTCGTTCCTGCATTTTCCTAGCATGATTTAATGCTATCATGCTTCACAGTCTTCTACAAGGAGGGTATGATTTTATCAGCACTACCTGGAAGAGAACAACTAACGTCGTGCATTTTAGCTATATACCCGACTTGATCTTATACATGTCTTGTACGTTCACTTCATTTTTGTTACCATTCACCCTACCAATTTCTTCTAGACTTCTACACGAAGACTGAACTTCCCATCCGCCTCACTGGGTTTTGGATGTCAATGAACTTTTGTGCTATTATTGCCAGCTTCCTAGCCTACGGCATCTTACATCTCGATAATGTCGCTGGTAAAGCTGGATGGCGGTCAGTTTCAACTTTCTGCATCCTGCCCGATTAAGGGTATTGACCAACCGACAGGTGGTTATTCCTGATCGAGTGAGCTGCCGCAGCAGTTTATTCGTGACATTCCTTTTTTAACTGGCCGTATCATCACAGAGGCCTGATAACATTTGCTATAGGCATCGCCTCTTTTTTCAACATGCCTCCGTCGCCTACACAGACAAAGGCATGGTTCAGACCAAGAGGGTGGTTCACCGAGCGCGAAGAGGTCATCTTAGTCAACAAGGTCCTTCGTGATGACCCAACTAAGGTTTCATATTCATCTGCAAAGTAATCTACGTCTTATCATTGTTTACAGGGCGATATGCACAACCGAGAAGGACTGACCCTAGGAAGGCTTTGGACTGCAATTTGTGACTATGACCTATGGCCGCTGTATCTCCTGTTAGTATAAGTGACAAAGGTTCCACACTGCAATTATCGACTGACGTAGTTCGACAGTGGCCTTATGTTTGGTATTCCAAATTCCCCACCTTCAACCTACCTTACCCTCTTGCTTCGCAAAGCTGGGTAAGTGAGGATTATGTCTATGTCTTAGTGGTCCTCTGATGGATTAGTTTAGGTTTAACACATTTCAGACAAACTTGCTGACCATTCCGTCGCAGGCGTTAGGAATCGTCACCATGTTTGTGATTACTCTTATATCCGAATCGGTAGGAGAACGTACGATAGTGGCAATGATGGAAGATTTGTGGACACTTCCGTTTCTGGTGGCATTGTATGCACTTCCGTCCAGTCCGAATCCGTGGATATTTTTCGTGAGTATTGGTAGCCTTTTCTGCAAACGTCACCAACGATTCGGTAGGGGGTACTTACCGGACTCTTGTCGTACCCGTGAGTCGTCCTTATGATGTAGTAGCTGAAGTGTTTAATTCCATTAGTTATACACATCCGCTCCAGGTATGTGCTACGATGAGTTAGGTTATTAACGAAGACTGGCGTACACCAAATGACAGGTCGGATGGTGCTCGCGAAATGCCGGTGCTGTGGCAAGTCGCACTGTCAATGCCTCCCTGTATAATATGCGAGTTTCTATTGCTCACCTGGGCCCAGGAGCTATTACTAAACCCGACGATATATAGGTTCGTGCAAGCAAGTAGCATCATTGCAGCACAGGTATACGTGGCCAGTGATGCTCCTCGATGTGCAATACTTCTTGTTTCAATGTCTCCAGTAATAGTTTCTAATATTTGGGCAGATGAGCATGGCAACCGGGCCTTGATTATCATCTGTTGTGTCAACGTACTCTTGCTGTATCCAGGAACAAAGCTCTACTACATCTGGCGGAACTGGCAGCGTGCCAAGATCTGGGATGCGATGACAACGGAAGTAAGTTTTCGTAGTGTCCCAGAAATGCCTCCGCGGATGTAGCAGTGGCTGATTCTTTTGTAGGAGAAAGCCGAGTATTTGAGAACGACGAAAGACGTTGGAAACAGACGACTTGACTTTCGGTTTGCGCACTGATGTTTAGAGTTACGTGGATACAAAGGATGGACTTGATGAATTTATTTATGTTGTGCTTTCTGAACACTTGAACTTGTTTTGGGCCCTCTTATGTCCATGATTCCACGCGGCGATGCGATAATCTCGATAGCACGTTTTACCTTGTCCTTCTTTGTCCTTTTCGCCACACTATAGTAGTCTGGCAGCTCGTTAATTTCTCTGTCGTTAAGCATTGAGTGTTGAACGCCCATCATGCGACCAGGCCAACCTGGACCGTCGAAGTCGAAGAATCGAGGGATGGCAGTCAAGTCTACAACATCCGGGTTCGCCACGAAGGCTGCGAGGAAGCTCGTGCCGGTGGTAGAGGCTCAATCTGGCGCGTCGGACTCTAACCCCACCACCGACGCCAACAGCCAAAATGAGGGTGAGTCGAAGATAATGCACACAACCATGTTCAATCTCCTGATCAACGCCTATCTGATTCTACAGACTCTGATTCAGATATGTTTCAAGGACGCTCGGGCGATGGTAAGCCTGTCACGTCTTATTCGTAACGTCGTAAAAAAAACGCGACCAGGTGCAAGATCCAAACCTGTTCGTTCTACTTCCCTTGCCAAGGGGGCAATAAAAGTGGGATTCAACTTGTCACCAAACGTTCCAGATCACTCGGACGACAACGGCTCTGTGACAGTGCACGCAGAACTACCTCACTATCGCGCATTACACAATCCCCCAGCCCAAGCTCAATTTTCTCCTTTAGTCACCAAACAGACAGAACGAAGTGGTACCAAGAAAGGTGACATCTATTCTTTTCTTTCTTTTATTTTGGGCGACCGTGGTGACACTGTTGGGTCCCTAGCTCGAAAATTACCTGGAGCTCCTGTGGAAGAATGTAAGTGTCTGCGATAACGATCGTGTTTAGACAAAAAGACACTAAGGTTGCTCAAGCGGACAGGCCCTGTAAAAATAATCGTAATCATGATTTCCGCAGAGCTGAGATCAATGATTGGACAAATAAACTTAATCACAAAGCGCGGAACGAAGGAGGTCACGCACGCATAACTATTGGCTCGTCTGTGCAACGTAAGCCATCTCGGAGGTTTGGTACTTCCAGTGAGGACAAACGACGACGGTGGTTCCTCCGCCACGGAAACGTGGGATCATGTGGAAGACACGGGACTTCAAAGCGTATAACTACACCGGATTCAGATGAAGATGAGCACCAGTGAGTGGAGTCGTGGATAATAGGTCTTCCAAGGGGATTTACACCCTATAGGCCACCTGTGCAGCGTGCTGCCAAATCAGCTCCCAAAACGCAGATTGCTACGAAATCTGGGGTGCCCCGCCCCTGTGCCTTTTCGCCTGACTGGGACATGGACATTGAGAATGAACATGATACCAGCTACCGAGCCCAGGGTATCAACATTATTGCGGATAGCTCCGCTAGTGATTCCATAACTGATAGGTCGGAACACGATGAAGTGCTTGAACACACAAAACCATCACAAGTCCTTCTGGACCGGTTAGAACGATTATTGTCGGGTGTTGTCCGACTTCAGAAGATGGGACGACTTCCTTTCTTACGTCGCAATCTTTGGGCTGGTTTCCAACTCCATTGTCGGACGGCTGGCATTAATACGCAACCTCGCCCCCTCCCCCATATATCGATTTCTGTTGTCTATAATTGTTCTCTTGGTTCCTCAGATTGTCCCGGCAAGTTTCCCACTACAACTACGAAGAGCTCCATGACAAACTGGCTATGTCCGCTGTGCAACTTGCATAATAAATTCAATAATCCAGTCATGCTAGAAAGGCATCTGGCGTGGGACCATTCCAGCGTTAAAGTGCTTTGGAGTTTGGTTCGTTTTTCTTTTTGTTCGATGTGTTCTATTCAACGTATCAGAATTATACCGTTCTTTCGTTGGCTATTCCGGAATCCCAGCCAGAATGGTACGCAACTTTTTGAACAACATAGGTTACATGAAAGTACTGATTGTCAACTAATGCAGGAACTCGGTCATATCACATTTAGCTCCTACCAGGGAATTGTCCATGTCAGAATTATCGTCTAATTTGAGGCATGCTGAAAGGAATGAGAGTACAGACCACGATGAGAAATTAGTTGCCCGAGTTTCTGGTACGACGTCTGGTGTTGCAAGCGAATCCGGTTATTGTTCTACAACTCCAGTTACAATAGAGGAAGACCACAAACCGAAGTACGAGACATCCAGACACTCGAGTCAAGTGGCCTCCGATGCCGGAACCAGTCCAGTTTCAAGGCGCTCTGTCGCGCAAGCTCTGTCAGGAATCGATACAAAACGTGGTCTTGGACCATCAGCAACTTTGCCATACTTGCCAGAGACAGACGAAAGGGGCGATGTTTACTACTCCTGTCGACCCGGTGGCCCGCGCCTGTTCGACCTAATGAACAATCTGTCTCTGAAACCTTACGGAGTGCTCAAATGGGTGATCACAGACAGGGAGGAGGAGTTATTCGAGCTGGATGACATTGTTGACGAGGACAAAGTGATGCAGGCGCTCTGGTTCAGATGGATTTTTCTCAATAGGTAAGCACTCATACTGTGCTGTATCAGCGTCAAGAATCAAACAAGTCTTATAGGAATAAGTTTGTCGCAAATTATTTTGACGGCACAAAGGCCTTTATCCGGGACAACTGGGAGTTGATCAAACAGGGTGCTGGGTTGCTGTCCCTCAGAGTATGGTTATTGGTCAGCGAGTTATCGTCTTCGTCCCGGATTCTACAAATTCATACGTACGCGTTGGCAGGTCCTGCTTGTGAACAATTTCCTCCTTCCTACGGAGGTTGCCACGCTTATGCGGTTTTACCAAGAGCTAGCAAACATATAATAGCGACACTCGATGGATAAGTCACGTACTAGGGCGTGCGGCATGCTTCTACGTATTTTATGTCCATCGTTGCTACATCTCTCAACAGCATTACTACCCACCATCCCGCGATAGTGTGAAGCCAGTGGTAAAGCGAGGGTGGTAGGAAGTCGGGCCCTGTTATACCACAGTGAAGAATCGGTCTTGGACCGAGACTTCCGACGTTCGCATCATATATCTGTAGTATAAATCTCTGTAATGCTCTGACAGAGATGGAGAATCCGAAGGAGTTGGTGTTATGTTTCGACCTGTTCATTAGGAATAACTTGGGTCTGTATGGGATGCATGCGGTGTGCCTACCTCTATCAGTGGCAAGGTGCCCTTCCGCGCCCCTTCTCCCTCAATGTACATAATAATGCAGGTAATCCGAAAAACAAAGAATGGCCGTTACTTCTAACTCTGACAATCGTAAATGTCCCAGGGTCAAAGAACTTCCCAACGCCGTACGTTGACAGTAATCAACTTTTCAGACAAAACACTTGAACTTACATGTAGATATGAAGTACACGTTGTCCGATTCTCGCGGGTCATAAAAACACATGAGCGTCTTAAACAAACAAGCGCGCTACCTCGTCTTTTTCTGTGATGAGATCCTGTCTTCCTCTACTGAGTTCTCCCACCGGTTGATGGGAAACGTTTGATACCACAACCAAACCGAGAAATGTCTTCCCACCAACTAACTGCTGGAATTAGACGCCCAGGTAGGGCGCTACCATCTTTGACGCTCAAAGTAACGATACACGTCTTAATCCCCGCTGTCCCAGCGCCCAAGTGAGTCTCGTCTGGTGTTTGGCACATCAGGGGAGCTAGTGTGGGAAACACCTTGCGCATCGCCGTTCTTTTCTTCTCCGACCCAAAGGGCTGAGGTGAGCATATCCTTTCCCCTTTCCTCTCTCCCCAGGCCTCCACAATCAAACTCAAGATTCTTTCTTTTCGGCATCGTTCCAGCAAGATACCGAGGACTGGATCTCCATGGGGAAGATTTAGTTTCTCTTTGCGAACTCCAGTTCTAAAACAGAAGCAATGTCATTCAAACCGAATGGATGGCTTAGACAGGCTGAATCGCCATTATCAGCGATTGTAGTAAGAAAGAAGTCATTGGGTTCGAGAAGCGCGTGGAGTGACGCAGTGATATGACCTGATGCACTCTTTCGTCGCATCCGTTGTTCGGTTCCTCTCTACTCCCCATGATAGGAGGTAGAGCGTCCTACGCGATAGATAACCCGCAAGGTTGCAATGATCAAGACGACCAACCGAATCACGGAAATGACTGTCTGTCACTCACGTCGGCGAGCTCAGCCGCAGGGATGATAACGCCAGGAGTATTTAGATCGAGAACCTTAGATGGATAGATCGAGAACACATAAAATTTCATGCGGCAAAAGTTGCCAAAATCTGAATGCCCTTGACCACCTCTAAGGCCGACGTCGCGGTGCACCCGGTCAGCTGTGGTGGTCCAGCCTTGCGGTACATTGCTTACGCCATGGGGCACAGGATGGCATCTTGGCGGCGGATCTATAGCTTGCTCCCGCGAGCCGTTTACCAGATGGAGAACCAGGCGGCCCCTTACTTTTATGAAGTCACGTCTACTGCTTGGCGTCTATCAATCTACTGGTATCAAGAGACGAAAAGATATACCTTTGACTCACCCCAGCATTGATGGAACTTACTACTAGCTATTGCCAAACGGATAGACCAAGGTTGCCTACATCAAGTTCCAATCATACTGCAACTGCCAAAACTCGATCGAGCGTTAGATTTGCCTCTAAGTCCGCAATCCTAGCTGGATAGGTACCACCATGTAATATCGGACGTCACCGAACCGAGATTTGACCATAGAATGCCAACGTACATGAGCGGCACGTTGGGCACGGCGGCGTGACGCCTTGACCCCCGCCTACTCCCGCGAGACGTTTGCCCGATTAGAGGGCCGTTGGCGTCTACGGATTAGCACACGCAAGGGACGCACTCGGTCCATCCCAACCTGAGAGTAAACCGGTGGCTCATTATCACCCACGATCACTCGGGGCCCGAATATTTTCCCAGACGTCCTTTCTGATTTTGGACTGAGCAAGTAGAAGCCGAGGAGAACATGTGGGGCTCCACAACACAATCAAGGCTCGATGTCCGATTGAGGCTAAAGTGATGACTTTTTGATCCTTTCCGGCGAGAAAGGATAGTGACTTTTCCAGAACCTTAAGGTTGCTCCCAAGGTTCATCCGTTCGTTCGAGAAGAGGTGTCTGTACACATCGCACTAGTGTGTGGGTGCCGAGTGCTGGACGCGACGTTGCGCCTATGGACAACCTTATAGAACGGTCTTCGATGCGTTTTGCACGTAAAGGTTGAGGAGAGTAAGCCCTTTTACGTGCATGCAAAGGTATGATAGTACATATTTCAGATCCGTATGGAGTCTCGTTTAGACTGACAAGCGAGCAAAGTCTCGACTCATTGACATCCGTCGGAGACATATTTACATTGTGCGGCTTGTCGCGGGGCGCCGAACTTCAAGGCTTCATGCATCATCTCTGATGTCTTCGCAGCTATCATTCATCTGTCCGATCGGGGAGCCGAAACAAAACCTTGAAAATGATGCGAAGTGTATGAATATAGATATCGTGCTACTATACTAGATTGTGCCGATTACACACAACCAATGACCAGACGTAAAAGGAAACCGGAGCTTGAAGATGCAGAGGGCGTACAGTGCATTCATGGGCGCGGGCTCGGGAAGTATGTGCGCCTTATACCTTCCCCGGTAGATGAACGTGAAAGGAAAGGAATATTGAAAGGCCCAAACTCCAACTTCACTTTGTAAGTTATTGACATGCTTTCAAGAGTTTCCCGCGAGGGTTCCGCCACAGATCCGAGGACCCCGATGTGCTATTATAATGGTGATGTTTCATGTTGCTGGCTCGACAGTCGGCGTACCAAACGACCCAGTAACCTTTGGTCTAAACCTTTTCCGGGCTGCGGTGTGTGTGGCGTCGAGATCCGTGGATGTGACAGAAACCGATGCTGACTGGGCACGACGCCAGATGGACTGATGAGGAGGGACTTGCTTGAGTGTGACCAAATACCTACCGCAGACCGCCACTCTTTAAACCTACAGTATTAGGTGGTCCTGGTGGAGTCTGAGAATTTGAATCTGTTGTTCAACTCGACTCGGCCCGGAACGCAGATGCCACCTTCGGTTGGAGCTCAAAGTAAACGGTTCATCACGGGATGCATTTATTCGCAAAGAATACTAAAAAGATGTACGATCTGGCTGATCACGATAGACATTTGGATGTACATTCCCATCTACTTCCCCGCGATATAGTCTCTCCTACCGGGAACCCAGATGAACGACGTCAACATCATGATGAAATAGGACTGCTCCACACAGAAAGCTGAAGCGCGATTGCTATTTTTGTTGAGATAAAGGTAGTACTTATCCACCACCCATTTCTACGTACACGATTTGTCAGTTTATAGCGGAAATAAATACATGTATGGCGCCCCATCTAGACATCCATGTGCTTCGGAGAGATTGCGAACAACGATGAGAAAGGTGGTCACAGTACACTGCCCATGGCAGCGGCGAGCTGGCTCGCCCGCATGGACATGAGATGGAAAAAAGAAACCAATTGCCCAACACAGCAGAGGGTACACGTAATTCCACAACAGGGATCGATATATATCCATGCGAGACGGAGATGAAAGCCAGGGAAGGAGCAGCGTTAGAAAGAGATAAAAATACGATGAGAAGAGAACGTGGTGGGTGATGCAAATAGTAGAACGGCCCGAGGTCAAGGGCCCGAATAGTTGCGTTACGAAAGAGCCACCAGGGAGTGTCGAATCCCAATTGTCAGGTACATCCTGCAACTGCAGTATTCTGTTAGCAAGGGCGCCATCATGCAAGAAGGGGCAAATTGACTTGTTACCGTCCTTTCTGGAAACCACTGACAATTACAGCGCGGGCAACACATGGCCGTTGATGACATTGATAACCTAGAAGCCGGTGGAACCGTGTCCTGTCCAATTTCGTAATGGATCTCAAAGTTTCTGGAGGAGACATTGAAGGGTTCGACGTAAGGAACGTGAGGTGTAGCATAACCTTGCATTGTCTGTGTCGCGATCACGGATGCTAGCTTGGATGGTGGGGTGAAAGTAGTCGAAGCCTGGGGAATCCTAGAAGTCACCGCTGTAGGCGAAGAAAAAGGTTGGTTGTCCATAGAAGGCCTGGGCGGGGTCGCTGGTCTTGGTGTACACGGCACTACAGACGTCTTGGGACCCTTCGATTTTCCCGTTAACCGAAATATCGACTTCGGAGGGGTTGTTGTTTTGTTAGCAGGCGTCGAATCAGTAAAAGCCACGGATTCAGCTCCTGCCACAGATATCAGCGATGCCCGCTTACTAGCCGAAGGGACAAGAGATATCCGGGACGCGTTCGTGTCGGAACGTATTAAAGACAGGCGCGACCCAGACCGTGATACCGGAGATACATCAGGAATAGAGAGTTGCGACAGACTCTGGAGAGTTGTGAGCGCAGATGCCGATCGAGGGATGGGTGACACTGGGATGATGACCTGGTTTGCCCGAGAAGGCACTTTCGAAAGAGTCAATTTTGGAACGGGTGGAGTGCTCTGGTCTGTGAGCGGAGATGTAGGTGACGTGGGCAACGGAGGTACCTCTTCATTTGAAGAGGATGCAAGAGGACGTTGAGAACTGAAAGATGCTCGAGACAGGGAGAATGATGCTCGAAGGGAGGCAAGTGATGACTTTTTGCTCAACGACTTCCTTTGCCTAGGGCCGTTATTAACTAGGTCGGGCTCAACGTCATCTGCCGTCTGACAGCTCATCGGAGTAGTTGAACCGTTGGTACGACCAGAGGAAAACCGTGAAATGAGGCTCATGAAACGTGCACGTTTCCTAGGAGTTTTCGGGTTCTTATCAATTTTCCCTTCAGGGAACGTCGGATTTAACGATGCGCTAGGTGGAGGAGGTGCTCGTATTGGTGTGAGACAGGTTGCTGTTGTAGCTGACCAGCGCGACTGAGAACGCTCTGCCAAATTCGGAACATGATCTGCGGTTGGGTCCAGTACCGAAGAGGAATACGAAGTAGGCGACGCAGGAAGCACATCCGTTTTGGGTGAAGACTCAGTAAGAGGGGAGACACTTGAGAGGGAAGAGGGTTGAAAAGAGGCCGGCGATCGCTCGGAGATTGGACCTATAGTTGATTCCTTGAAAAAAGTTTGGTCGTCGACCGGTGAGGCTGGAAGGGCAACATTTTCCGGAGAGCACGGAGAGCACAGAGGCGGCGGGAAACCAAGGCCAGTCGCAGATGTGGGTGATGTGGGAGAGCTCACACATGGTGTAGTGAACGATGTTTCGCGAGAGTGAGCGTACGAGAAATGGGACGACGTGGGGGATAGTTGCACTATGATAGAGTCCTTGTCGTCGGAGATGGGACATACGGATTGACTGTTCTTCCCGTTGGTATACATATCGTTACGTTTGTACGAGTAACGATCTACCGGAGGTCGAATTAAATCATGCTGGTATTCGGGCTGGACAATGACGGACACCTGTGGTTGTTGGCGTTCCGACGAAAAATTGCTTGTGACGGAGGGAAGACCGGAAACACAGGCTAACGGAGAAAGGGAGCCAAATGGGTGAGACGAGGCAGATTCTGTAAGGGAAGAGGGTGAAGGAGGGATGACTTGAGGAGGCTAAGTCATCATCAGAGGGTGAATAATGATGGGAAAAAAAAATAAACAAAAAGAAGAAATACCTTGGCATGAGCCTCGTGTGATTCCCAATGGGCCATTTCCTGTACAATGAAATGAAGAGTCCGAAGGCGTTCTTGTTCCTCAAAGTCTTGGTCGTCCGGATCGGAGTGCAAGGGCGACGGGAAGAAAAGAGTATCGTAGGAGGGAGTAGAGGGAGACGAGACAAGGTATGAATTACGGTGTGCACCTACAGAGGAAGACGGAGAGGGAGAAGGTACTCGAGAGGAGAGGTCTGACTGCTCGGAAAGAGCAAAGTTGTATTGGTGCTCTATCCAAGAATGGACGCGGGCATTGCGGGTAGATGCCGTGTCGGAGAAGAGCTCTGCGAGAAGGGCGGAGTAAGCTGCATCGTCGTCGGACATGGGCTGCATCGCGTCCGGGGAAGTAGACGACGACGAACCCGACCATTTTATCTATAAAATAAAATAAAATTTATGCTGAGCGAGCTAGTGCAGATCACCTACGAGACCATGTAACCGAACTAGGCGGAGTTTGATCTCAAGCGATCGCGTCTTGTCCAAATGGGGTAAAATTGGCATTTGTGGCTCAAGTTACGTCGGTCATATGCACGTGACCGGTAGCTCGCCGTAGTACCTTCAGTTATTATCCCCATTCAATTAGCGTTCTTCGGGCGCGCTCTATAGTACTCAAGTTAACCACATGATCACCACACGAACACGTTCCAAGTAGTGACATACCTGCAGTTCCTTGCGCCTTCACGGCACCCCTCCCTCTTCCGTGTTGACGACCAACCGCTTCACGCTACTTGTGCGGACTGTACCCTCGAAACTCTATCTATCTCGGCCCTAGTACTTGCGCTGATCGGCGAACTCCACGCCGACTTCAAGATGGATTATTTGCCATTCCCAACAGGGCAAGCCATGCTCTCCCCCGTGGCACCTCCCACCGTGTTCCTTCTTTGCTTCATCTCTTCCGCAGTATTTACGACCCCCCCGCATCCGAGCCGGTAAGTTGGCCCATGCAATGCTGCATGAGCCCCAAAAGCTCAGGTGGATGACGGTCTTGGGTAGATCGCGCCGTCCTCGTGGCCAAATTTTCACTTGCACCAAGAAATAATACCGATAGGTTTGCACACGCCGTTTACATACGGCGACCTTTAGAACCTCACTACGAGTAGGCAGCGCTGAGTGCTCCCCAACAAAAGTAATCGTCCCGCAGTTGCAATATGTCCCTTGTTCGTGTACCGGAACGGTCATCGGGATGGCTCCTGTGGTTAACTCAAATGCGCCCCATTTTCATGTCTGCGCCGCGAACACACGTGACTTCATAGAAAAACCAAGTCCCATGCATCATCCTTCTAGTCCCCCATCTCGTAAATGCATCGCGGGAGCCGACGGATCTATATTCCCAGTGGAAGGGAGCCGCTGACAATGGTCCCGAGAAATCCAGCTCCTTGCGTCGTTCGGTTGTATCCGCGATAGCATGCCGACATCGATGGCCGCGCTCAACAAATCCAAGTATTGGCACCCTAAGAACCACGCAAGTCTGAAAACTTTACACAGACCCCTGACGAATCCCAGTCCATCTCACCCGCGCAGAAAAGTTGTACTACTCTCTGCACCCATATCCCCTGAGACAGTAGGCCAATAGGACCACAGCTTTGCTCAGTTATCGTTCAATGATCCCTGCATTTGCGATCCTAGATACCTCTGTGAAACCACCGGTTGAAGGGACGCCGATAGACGGATGCTATCTGCCTCTAATAGGATTATGCTCATTGGTTGCAACCAGAACGTCATCCAAATTGCATCTCAATCTGGTCTCTTCTAGCACGAGGAACAATTCATTGACGCCATCAGTATTGATCAGAACACCCTTCACCCATTCAAGTAGATGTCACTTGTTTGTCATTCAGAGGCATCTTCGAAGGAAGGGGTTCCTGTTGGGTCAGTGGGAACTGGAACGAACATCGCCGTATCGAGCAAGGATCGATGTGTGTCGGTGTAGTGTGGGTAACGAAAACCGTCTAGGACAGACACCAGCGAAATAGCGAGTCCAATAGAGACTGGTTTGATGTATGACGGAGATAGAGGGATCTGTGCATGTGAACGTCATGTGAGCTGGTTCTTGTAGGCTTGTAGTAATCGATCTTGCACCAGCGCGGTGAGTGAAAAATTCCTGTATACGGAAACACGGATATATCAACATGCGCAAGATTCTAAAAAGTACAAAGAGATCAGAGAAAAAGTAAGCGAGCACACACCGTCATGATATGTAAGTACATAGCATAATATTATTGATCCGGGTCACCGAGCCTTGTCAATGTCCAGTTGCCACGGTTGAGCAAAGGTGGCCCAGCCAACGTTATTGGTACCGTTGAACATGCATCCAGCGCATGCCTACTACGTAGGCGACTCGGCAGTTCCTGAAAGAAACTCGGTGGCTCTTGGCGGCCAGCAACGATCTCGCGTTCATTTTGCAGCGAGGTTGTATGGTGAATTGTATTGTTGTACCAGCAAGCGAACCGCCGTTAGTGTTACCACTAACGCCGGTGCGCTGAAGACGATGGGACCAGATTGAGTTGCGCCACCACGGGTCCGGGTCTAGGTCACTTTGGAAGCTGAAGCGATTCAGGCACTTTTTTTGTACCAGGGCCCTGAATCTCCGCAGAGGCAGCCGAATGAAAGAATTCGAGCTCTTGCGATGTACTTCCTTCGAGGATGGCATTTTTCTTTTGAAAGTAATGGGTCATCGGTACCGGTGGTGCCCCGGGGTTGTCGCAACGTTCGGAGCTGTCCAGAACCCAGGCTGAGAACCAAGCATACCACTTGTTTCTACTATGCGACGGCTAGTGAGAGCGTTCGGCGGCATGTGCGCCGCTCATGGAGTCGAGGAGAAGCTCGGGCTCACTTGCCAATAGTGAGTACTTAACCGCTCAATTTGTGGCGTTCAAGCTTAAACATTCGTCCTGCTAGCACATGCGCCAAATCAAGCGTTTTACCGTTCGGAATGTGTAGAGCATAACTCATCCTGAGCCGTTCTTTTGGAGTCTTGAACGATGCTTTAGCCTACAACTTGAGTTTGTGGGCCGCAAACTAACAGAGGGTCGCAGGAAGGGAATGGCGGACGCTGCTTGCACATTTGCACGAATGTCATTCGTGTTAGTTTCGGGTGAGTAGAAACATACCCACGGGATCGGACACGAACCACAGGTCTGGCCAATGTCCGCCAGAATCCTTCTCCTCAAACGGGTAAAGGTGCGGGAGACCTGACTACTCTGGCAAAGTTTAGTGTTCAATATTCATGGTATTAATGCTTCCGGGCCCGTGAGCCAGATCCTGAGGATCTCAAGGTGCACCCCGAGCCATCAGAAGTAAATCAGTCAATCAATGTTGTCTTTTGGTATGCAAAGCTCTTTGTTCGCTGCCGAGCGCGGCTACAAGCTCCGTCCACGTCGGAGTATTCCTTCTACTGTTGGAAAGTTTTGCTAAGAGTGCGAAAACTTTGTACAAGGGACTACAGGTACCGACTGTCCGCATCAGGTAAGTCACATTCAATTGTGTAATGTTCAAAACTATCTTGCGCCACAATGCCTCAGTCCTCGAGTCTCTATTTTTGTCTACAACTTCCGTTCATCAGAAGCGCTCGCCTGCTGTCACATACGCAGGTGGCGCAAGCTGCCCAATCGACGTCGGGACCATGGTATAGGAGGATAGCCTCGCTCGACGTTATCCGGTACGTTGTGCTGTCTACTAAACTCTAGTGCATCGTATAGGGAAGCCGCGGGAGGGGGATGCAGTGAGCTATGAAGTCCTTTTTACAATCATTCTTGCTGAGTGCAAGAAAACAGGGAGATAATTAAAGATAGGGGGAAGAGAGACGCCGAAAAGACGAGCTCTTGTTGGCATGTAACGAGGTTCCTCTGGCCCATAGTCCTTGGCTATGCTAGCAACGGCATAATGTAACATGGCGGCGGGCTATTTGGACGAATATATGCATCATCAGCGAAGGTAGAGAAATTTATAGTAGAAGCGATGGTGCTAATATGAATAACCTAGCTAATATCGATCGTCGATGGTTGATGTGGTGGTGATAGCGCTGAGCGGCGTTTGGGTTCATTGACAGCGATCGGCCAAGCATTGAGCGCCTCCTCAGAGGGTAACAGGAGCAGCCAACGCTGAGGTACTACTACAGCGTTACCATTACTTGGCATCGTGGGGAGAGTGTGATGCTCTTCTCTCTGTGCGTGGGCACTCTGAAAATAGTCATTACGTCCGCCCGCCTAAAGTAGGCTAGCCATACTGCTGAATGGATGACCTTTATCCTGGAACGATTCAAAAAATCGAGTGGGATCGAACTCTGGAATGAATAAAGATCCCTCGAGGGTCCACGAAGTAGAAGCGTCGCTCATATGGTACTGCAACGTTACCCGTCCCAGTATCTGCGTCCGACATGTCCAAAATGCCCCACTGTTGGACTTCGGTTCCTTATCATTACGCGAGAAAGAAGGAAGAATCAAATGCACGAGCTATGGATGTGCGATAACGTCGCATTTCCGTATCATGCACATCAATCGATTTTTTGTGCCTCGACAGTCCAGTGTGATACAGGGTCCATATCAGGCTGAATGACATGTTCTTGAGTGACTAAGTCAGTCGACTTCGCTGGTGTCAAGATGCCCGAGATTAAACGATTCGCCATTTCCAGGTTGGATCTGTGCAAAAATTATCAGGGAACTCGCCGGCCCTCTTCCCTTCGGAGTCCCAGTCTCAGAGAGGAAGATGGGTTGAGATACCGATTTCTTAGATTGACCGGGGAGAAAGGACTCCATGGTATGTGGTACAAATTCCAAACTGATTCCCAAACTGATGATAACTTCACTTCGTGTTGATTGGCAGTGATTACACCTGAGTTATCGGATTCGCTCATAGAGTCAGAGGATGCGGGAGGTAGGAGAAACGGAATATGATGTTGGCATGAAACTGGTAACAAGGTCAGCCTGCATTCAAGCTCCAATTGTATTCACCTTTTGGTTCCGCCCTGAGCTGCCGCACAATGTTCATCGAATCAGCGAGATCAGTATGGACGTACCTGGTTGATTGGCCGGTGAAGTTGCTGTGGTTACGCTGATCCATAACTTACAAGGAGTCACGCTCGTAACTGACTCTCCTCAACTATCGGGCATGCACTGAATCTTACGCTTTAAGTATAATCTTTCGTCATGATTCATGATGGTTTTGAAAGATTCAAGCACCTAGGCTTGACCTACTAACCAGTTCAGGTTTGAATTTAAGCAGTCGCCGATGGTCGTGTCTTGTTTGGCTTCGATATTTCAGATATCCTTAGGAGAAGGTGCGTATAATGGATCACGGTCACGGTCACTGACGGGGCTGTGCTGAAATGTGGCGGCAACACGATCTGATACGGCGGTCTAACGATCTAAATAATTGTGAGCGCTCTTGGAAAAACGGATCCAGTTTAAATATAATAACTTGGTGCATCTAGGAGGACCCGAAATGGGTAACCTGGCGGAATCCATTAGGCCGCATCTGCAAAAAAGTAAATGCATCAGCAAACGAGGAATTCTCTGTAGTACAGAGCTGTAGCATCAGGACCATAAACCTAGTGCTGTAATGCCTTACATTCTATTATTTTAGATGATATGGCATTACCCATATCCACAATCCATTTGCAATTGCTGGTAAGACATTGTAGGGCTAGGGTTATGGTTGTGATGAGAAGGCTATGTGGAATTACAGTATCAACAGAGAGGTACCTAGTATTGCATGCCTCTACACAGCTGTACATCTCTGTGGAACTAGGTAATTTGGTAGCCTCCATTCTCGAACCATGCTCCTTGTCAGCTATACAGCTCATAGAAATCACTGGCAGGATGCACAGAAAATCAGGGATTATTGTTGTGGCTACCAATAGCAGGAGGATCAAAAGCAGTAATATTTTCAGCTGTGATAACTACTGATATAGTAAAAACTGAATAGGAAATGTTAGAAATGAAAGTGTACAGTGCACAGACCACTCCAGGTTTAGAAAAAAAAAGATAGCATAATAGAGAATGGCAGAACAAAGACAGATTATTGTCAACTGAAAGTCTGATTAATCAAGAACTGGCCAAAAATCCTCTTTGAAAACAATGATATTTATTACACTTGAGTCATGTGCATAGATTTTGCAGCTAGGATTCAGAGTTCTACAATAAGTGCCATCTAATACTAGAAGTACTTTGATTAAAGATATATTCAGAAAGCATCCACTCTGAATAGAATAAAGACTATGGTCAGAAAGATTTAGTGGAAGAAAACACTAAGAAGTTTGACAGAAGAGCAAGCACAAGAGTGGTAATTGTAAAAAAGATCTAGACTAATGAAACAATCCAAAGAAGTTGTGGCATCTAAACAATCAAACCATGATGGCTGTAGATCAAGCACAATCTTAGAGAAGTTTGAGTAATGTCTTCTTGTACAAGAAACTTATCCCAGGGAGTTTATAATCAGCTATCCTATAGATAGGAGTCCTAAGAGGGGAAATCTCCAAGAGGTTTTCTTTATGGAGGATGTATTCTTCAAGACCACTAAACTGAAGATCTAGTCTAGTGACTTGGGCCTTTATATCCTACTGTATGTACATATTTGATTCTACCATAACTGGAACAACCAATAGGAATATTCTTGTTATAGTTTACCCAACTAATAAGGAATCTGTGATGTGATCTACGGGTATAGATCTAAGGCACAAAGGTTCCCCCTTTATTCTAGCTGTCACTCAATAGTAGACAGGAGACTGATAGAAGTCCGGGATGGTTTGGGTAAGTCTTGCTGCATTCCTCACTTAGGAATGGCAGTTTGAACCAAATACCACGTAGATTAAATGTAGATCTAGTTAAGGAATTACTGTACAAGGGCAGCGCTATTTATAGGGGAGGGGAAAACTACTATGGCCATAAACAGAGGTCACAGGAAAGGGGAACGGCTGTCCATAGGGCGAAGGGTTACAGAAGATAAGCATGGGTGAGGGAAGAAGTGATCGCACCAGTATAAGGGTGCAATCTAAAAGAAATTATAGTCCATAGATAAGAAACAGAGTTCATACTGAACCAATGGTAAGATGTGGATGCAATCACATCCATGCCTCGTCTGTAGGCCATTCTGGCGGGGGTGCTGTCTCCTCCAGGTATACGGGTGGTGCTTGGACGTTCCACCATTCTGGGACCACATCTCCTAGGGGTTCCTCTCCCCAGGTGGCTCCCTCCGCTTCTCCATTCCAAAATTGATGCCTCATGTCTAAGTTCCCTCTGTAGGCCGCAGTGAAAATGTTGGCGTTGAGCCAGGGGCGATCCCCTTCATGAGGAAAAGGGGTGGCTCTCCTTGGGTAGTCCACCTGGTGCATGACATTACCCCATCAATAGGGTCGATGAACCTCATTGACTTCATCCCAATCCATCATCCACCTAGTTAGATCCACCCTCCGTGCGCTCGGGGCAGAGATGCTGGGGGTGGCCTGGGGCATCCTGTCGACAGTAGGGACAGGTGTAGTGGGGG
>JBBPJU010000459.1:0-22628 GCA_038088875.1 Austroboletus festivus
CGGACTCGGGTCGGCTCACTATGTGACTTGGCTCACTTCGAAATTGAAAGAAAAATAATAGTAAATAATAAATAAATAGGAGAACGAACTGAATAACGGTTTGTTCTCCAAAGATGATGTCCTTCCCTAGAAAGTACACCCCATCATGTTCGAAAGACAACCGATGATACTTTTCATCGGTGCCATCGATCACAAGGAACGAAGAACACGAGAAGCGAACGAGAGCAAAGAGAGGAAGGCGTGATCGATATCATTCATGATTAATAAAAAAAACGCCGCATGCCACAATGGAAGCCTCGCAAAGCATGTGAATCAAAGGTTCATATCCATCATTCACCACAAGAAACGACGAGAAAACGAAGACGGAAGCGAGTAGGACGTACCGGGTTCTTTTCATATCCAAAGGCACTGTAACGACGCATGGAAACCTCCCCGCTCATTTCATGAATGAGTGACTCGCGACGTACTTTGACGCGTGCACAGTACACGCACGCTACACAGCCATATAACATCGTGGCATGCTATAGTCCTGTGCTGGGACGATACCACCACGGCTGCGGTGGAGAAAAGGAGTAGATTCACGAATAGAAGGCCAATTCAGAAGAGCAATGAACTGCGGTGCGGTACGAGCGTGCTGCAAAATTGGCTCATGAATAAGGTGGTCATTGATTGGTAGGTGGCCAGCGAAATGAATCAAATGTCGTTTCTCTTCTCGCAAACGAGGCTGCCACCGACGTGAACAGCCAAGATAAAAATGAATAGGCATCAAGTTTATCGGACGAGCCCAGAAGTGACAAGGACCACTTCTTTTTTAATATGGTGCGCAGAACGAAAATGCATACGAAGTACACCGCACCGAGCCTGAGAAGGACGGGAAATGAATGTGTCCGGTCTATCTATGCTAGTCACGTTAAGAAGATGACGAATACTGTAGCTATATTCTTGTGCCCGTCTAATCGCGTCTCGACCAGTTATATGTAGCACGCGCGATAGGGGACGGCGGAACAAGAAACAGGGAAATGTGGAGTAAAAAGGTACTTCGCCCCATCGCTTGTCATCTGACGGGCCATGCCTCGGACAAGTTTCCCCAACTAGCCTTCCTCGGAGCGTTCGACCGTCCACGGAACCGCTGGAAGTGACATATAAACACGTTTTTGGTTTCAGGCCAAACTCTCCAGGTTCACGGTATCGCCCGCCTACCTTGTTCAAGGTACAGGACCTAAGCACCGCCTTGATGAAGAACGAGATGGAAAAAGTGACAAGCTCGGTGCCGATATTGGACATGTCGAAAGGGGAAGATTCTTTATCGAAAAAATAAAAATAAAAAAGACGACCACAGCAATTCAAAATGATGGCCTGTGCGCTGTTTCGTGGCACATGTCTGCAGATCAGTGTCCACTAAACATGGCATTTGAAACAGCAATGCTGCCTCTTTCGTTTTGGATATGATGCCCGAGCTTGAGGGTTCCAGCACACGCGCCTTATGAACCGAACGAATAGCTGGTCATGATCACTGCCGGAGAGCGTAACGTTATCGTCCGAGGTAATGATGGAACATTCACCTTTTGACCAGATATCCAAGCTCCGATCGGTTCAAACGTCTCTACTACATTCACGTTCAGACGACATTCCGACAGCTCAGCCCCTTACTGAGCTACGGCTCTTTCCTGCGCAACATCCCTTCGTCATTCACCATGTTTCCGAGATCAATCGATCACAGTCACACAAACGTGTACATCCCCCTTGATGAGGAGTACTGATATTCACACGAATGCAAATCTGCCTACTCGTATTCCGTCCAACACATGGCCTGAACCGTAAACGGGTCGACTCAATCAAGCGCCCAGTGATTGTGCCGATGTGAGAAATTGCCTTTCTCATAATATGCAAGCCGACAGCACATCATTGACCAAACACCGAATGGCGATTCACCCCTGATGGTATGTACAAACCTACTTCGAGACCCTTCTAGACCCCCTTTCCGAATCCCCTTGGGATCCTGTTCCACGGGGATACTCAACGTTGAACGTTGAGCGCCAGGTACACCTGAGCCTTACATAATGTTTTTATTTCCCTTTTTTCGATATTTGACAGGCGCGTATCAGTGCGGCCCGTGCCCACAGCCCAACTGAACGTACACCGGTACATCTGCTAAAGGTATGATTCCAGTCGGGTCGCACCAAACGCCGCTTGACGTGCCAATGCCACGTGCTGTTATCTCAACCCGTCACCTAAAGCATCCACCGGCGGTACTCTCTTGTCTTTCCCTTTTTACTTCTCGAGTGTTATATTCCGTGATCGTGATGCCTATCGCAGCTTAGGTGATGTGATGTGATCGAATGTGAACCTTGCGCCTCTGACACGGATGGACGAGTATTGCGCTCAGTTTGGGTCACACTGCCACTCTCGTTTCTCTCGTTTCCCTCCGCCTCCGTCCCACGTCTCTCTTTTGGGCCCCTGCCTCGTCGCTCTTGACGACGCCACTTGCACAGCAGTAGCTGAGCGTCTCAGACACGCGGATATGAAAACAGCGTTTCCTCTTTACCACATTTCGCTATGTGCCTCCTCATTAGTACTCTCATGCCCGTTTCATATCAATGGCTAATCGTCGCTATCCAAGTTTCTATTTTCGAAGAGTAAAGTAAAAACACACAAGACAATGAACGAGAAGCCGAAACAGAGAGATCTACCCCACTCCCAAATTTTTGGAAGGGCCTCGGCCTTTAGACTTGGCAACGAATGGATTACCCGGGCCTCTCGTTAGTCATACTTGGGCGTTGTGACTACACCGACCCACCTAGTACCTCCGCCCTTGTCAAAACAAGGCGGGACGTGTCGACGGTTGACAAGTTGCTTTTAACTTTTTTCGTCCTTGCAAAAAGAAAAATTTATTTGGAATCAAAAATGAATCTTGAGGCATGACCACCTCGAGGCAAACGACTTGGCTTAACCGAGTGGCGGCAGTGTATGTCTATATACTTATCCATTGGTGGCTTTACTTATTGGCCTGCGCCATCGCTGGCTTGGTCGGGACGCTCGTTCAAGGTGGCCATTCATATGAAAGCGGTCGGATGCTTCTCGGTCATCCCTGTTCTCATGGTTGGCGAGCGCATAGTGCCCTCCATTCCATTCCATCCATCAAATTTCAGGTTTGGCGTCGGACTAAACTTCCAAGCAACAAAAGGAAGAATGAACAAAGAAAGCTTACCGGCGACTCGGCAACCGAATCGAATCCCGGTTAGATATAAATTTAGACAAATCTGCTGTTGTTGAATATTTATTTATAATATAAAATAATATATTCATTCCTTCTTTTCTTCTGTCTCATCCTTCATTTCCGTGATTCATGTTTGCAAACACGAGTGTTTCTGTTTTCGACCGGATTGATATCAATTTCGATCTTGTCTTTAGCCCAGTCTGACTCGTCGAGGATAGTACGGATGCCTTGGAGACCGTAGTCCCTTGCCAATGGTTTCGACACCATCCCGATCGTCGTCATCAAGCAAAAGGGAAAGGACTGAGCTCGTTGCCCTCTTGCCCGTTTGTACGTACACGACGTCGCGTCATGTGTCTTTGGAGAGCGTCAGCACCGACAACTCGGCGTACATCTCGTCGCCCGGATTTCCCGTTTTAGAACATTGACCATAAGGAGCGGGGCTACAAAGCCCGGACAGGCAAGCGTTTGTGACAAGCCTCGATAGAAACAGGATGAGACAAGGTAGGTTATTAGTGCGATAGTGGATTGATTTGCAGCAGGACAAGGGCAGCCGATATGAGACGGGTGTGTTTGACAATTAGCCCAATGAATGTATTGTATGTAGGAGATCCACAGCTAGTGAATACAATTGAAAGGTTACATTAAGTGAAGATGTGATTTCTATTTAGAATATGCCTGGCGAGATATTGCGGGACAGAGCTTCGAAAGATCAGGTATCAAAGTGGATGCGGGTTCATAGGTAATTGCGGGTAACACCAAGACGAGAACAATAAGAATGAGAACGAGGTGAAATGAATGGACCAGCCAAAGACGAAAAACAAATGGGAAATGCCGTAATTCAACACATGAGGGCATAAACCTCTTGCACGCATAGACTCCAAGGACCTTCGCGGGTGGCGGACACGTGTCCGGAATGATGGGGGGGGAGGAGCGCATGGCGGCCCAGGTTGATGCGTGAGCAAGATGACGGGCCATCGAGTGCTGGAACGCGTTATGTAGGGTGATGGGTTTAGTTGGGTCGACGGCCGGACACGGCACGCTTCGATCGGTGGTACCACGGGCCGAGTGGGGGGGGAAGCTATCGGCGTCCGAGGTACCGCCAGTACATCGGGTTCGGAGGCTGATGGAAGGGTAAGGAAGCGTTGAGCTGCCAAGTCAGCCAGGTGGCACGGGACATACCGAGGTGGACGGCGTTGAGTAATCTGCGGATCAGATCAGAGGAGAACCGGATGACGACCGGGCGCAAGGGATGGGTACATACGGGCTAGGATGCACTCCCAGACATCTACACCGCGACCTTTGACGTCCCATGTGCCACATTGAGAGGAGAGTGGCCAGTGTACGTTGACGTCCCAGATGGTGGTCGCGTTTTTTATGACGGGAGCAGCAGGCATTGTTGTCATATGCATGAGAGGAAGAGTTGGTAAGGGGGAAACGAAATACAAACACGGGAGGTGGGGAAAACGGGTCGAATTTATACTCGATCACGGCTAGCGATGCCGAATTGGAGAGAAGAAAGAGGAATGGCAGTGACATCAGCTCATGGATCACAAGCTCGCCCGTGACGTGACGACACAGCCCCTGAGACATTAATTTGTATACAAAAACCTTGGAATATATCACATAAATTTACCATATTTGGACATTACAGTACAAAAACAGTCATCGATCCGATCCGTCCGTGAAGTTGGCGACATGCGGACCCCACAACGCCACAATAGAGAGAAAAAGAAGGAAAGTTCACGCCTCGCGGATGCAGTGGCCGTGAAGGATTGCGATGAGAGGCAACCAGCTGCCGTGCACGCGCAAACGAGCTGAAACCGGCCCAGACATTTCTCGCTGCATCGTCGCGTTCGACCCGTCCGACCGGTTACCAAAGAAACGACGTCATCTCGTTCGAGACATCCTCCTCTTTTTTACCATGAGAACAACCCACACACTACTGCCAATTTTGACCTGAGCTCAACATTTAACCGCAGGACCCCCCTTAGCCCAACTAGCCCATTTCCCTCTATGCACATAGTGTGACCGTCATGGGCAAGGTTTACTTTCCTCCCTTGTCGGAGATAAGCAGATTCATTGAATGGCACCCGACCAGCGGCCATGCTGTGGCTCTCGTGTCTACCAGAACCGCTTGTTCCCAGCCAATGGGAACATACACCCACGAGCTTCGCCGTGCCACCCGGCACCGTGTCCGCGATCCAAGTTTACTTCGAGGGTTCCTTCGGTCAACGTCATCGTGCACCGACTATGCCAGCGTGATGAGAGCACCTGTCGACACCTTGTCGTTCGGTAGCCATTGGCACGTCACCGTTGCATTAGCGTTCCATCCGGCCCTTCGTCACCCATCGACGCCCACCTGGAGGATTTGATGCCGTCAGCCTAGAATGTATGCCCACAATCTATCGAAAGATAGTGCCCAGTCGCACCCAATAAAATACATTGTCAGGGTAGCCTTTCCCCCGGCAAAGTGCCAGTCAGGATGTCAAAAGAGAGACAGAGATCTGTCTCAATCGAATCTTAAAATGATATGCGACGCGATTCGGTTGACTGGCTTGGCTTGCAGTCATCGAAACCACCTGGCGTGGTTCTCGTCTCGGCGAGACATATGCATCAGCACGAACTGATTTTTCAATTCAAGTCAAGTTTAGAGCAACAGGCTAGTAGGGTGTAGCTTGTCATGAATTGCCAGACCCATAAGTGAGTCGGAAAAACCAACACAAAATAGGTGGTTTGGGACCGGGCTGAGGGCGCCAAAGAACGCACCCCAGTTCCTGAGGAGCCAATCCACAAACAGGGGGTGGAGTGGGAGCCGAACATTCCAAATAATGCCCGATTCCGCGCGCGAAAGTTTACAAGGTGGCCTGGCGCCAAGATAACGCACCCGCACGTCCTGATCCCCGACCTCTTTTACCCCAGATCAGTGGAGCTCGGTTGACAGAGGATGTGTTGTTTCGGAAGAAATGTCATCTGGTGCGCGTTGCATGGCTAGGTTGGGGCCGCATCGAACTTGGGTCTCGGAACGAAACGTCAACGATATATGGCGCGACCATGTCGTCCATAATCGGGCTAGCGAAGATGTGTTGCTGTGGGAGTGAATTGAAATTTGCAGATGGATGAAATGCACAATCTATGGATATTAATATTAATCAACCAGTCGATACGCGAGGCGTTATCACAAACGTAGGGCGTTGGTCCTGGGTTCCGGGGAGATATCCCTCCCTTATTCCTCATCATTTTGTGTTCTTCCGCATCAACCCGACCACGCGATTATCTGTAATGTTTTCCATCGTCAAACCAGAGGATGCCATTTATGGGACGCTCGCCCCTCACGCACATGTCTCGCCTTTGGATCGCTGTATCCCACACACAGACGTCACGTTGACCCATACGATGTCAAATAGCCAGCAAGCTAGTGGCGAGATTTCTAGTGGCGCTAGATCTGAGTGGAATGAGACCATGGAACTGACGCCATTCCAACTACAGTACCATGCATTATAGCCGTCGCGATCGTGGCCCTCTTAATGACTCGGTAATGAATGAGAATGAAACCCTAACCACGATGGTCAGTCTAACTTTCCGGCATATACAAAGTTAAAAAAACGTACATACACCATAGTCCCGGACTCTGTTTCGTCGAGCGTGAGCGTGAGTTGCCCAATACTGCGCATTTGGAGTATTCCCAGATCTGTTCCGAGTAGCCGGCGAAATTTTTCGGGGTGTTTTCACTTTCATTCATTCGCGCTCGTGCATAAGTAATGTGCACACACCTTGCCCTCCCTTTTTCATCCGCATTTCTAGAACCCACTTAGTTTTGTTGTTGAGTTGTTCACCCGGCCGCAGGCACGTAAAGGTGCCCCTTCAGCAACCGAAAACGACGAGGTTGACCCTGGTTCTAGGACCCGACGACGAACCGAAGCTGAGAGGCAGCAGGTTCCTCTTTTCGCATGCATCAACAAGTGGTTCGTGTCCATTCTCTCTTATTTGACATGGCGGGTGGCGGTTGGGACGTACAGCGTCACGACATGCAGGGTCTATTGACCAGGTCGAGAACACCACGTCACTCATTCCAACTTCTTTTTTCACCCAAAAAATAGTTGGCTCGAATAAGCGCGCTGGTTCTCGCCGGCGGCGTCAGCTTTCTCTATGTCAAAAAGGTGTTGACCGATCGACGAAGACGACGACATGAGGAGGAGGACCAAATGCAGGGGGTTCGGGAACGGGAACGAGCGGGCGATCGTGGTTAGTGCGGTGTACTGGGTCAACGGTTTTGTCTGGCATCGGTTGACTTGGTTTTCCCTTCTTCTTTGCCGGTCTACACAGCGTACGCACGTCAGACGGATCGACCGGTGTAACGAATCGAAGTTCGACTCATTCCCATCTCGCGCGCACGATCATTCACTCGTTTCATCCCGTTAGAGGTTCCATATCACCGCCATCAGCATGAGCATAGCTCTCTTCAATACTAATGCGACATTCTGTGTCTTCGGTCTATCGATGCTATTATCATCGCTATCATCACTCACCCGTTTGTATCCTCCTCGTGTCTCCAATGTACATGTTAAAGTCCAATCATCGCCCACTTATCTTTGCCTTGCCTCCCCGTCATTCCAGCACGTGATGGCCTCCTTTTGCGCGTCCACAGACTGTATCATTGTCAAGCCACGCCCGAGCTTTATCTGATGTCATGATCACCTCCGCGTTTCCATTTGCCAGGAACCGCAGCGGCGACCCACAGCCGTTATCGTTCCAGTTAGTGTGAACATCTGCCCCTCTGTGAATCGTCTTCGTGCCAACCTAGTCATGTCGCTGCATCTATCCCTACTATTTCAATTCTTGTCCGACTTCGATCACAGATCACACTGCCTGCCTACACGCATACTACACCATCGTTATCACCGACAGTCAAGAAAAATACCACTCATGCGCCGAGTCTGGTTGGGCGTTTGAGATGAGTGCTTTTGGAGGGGGGGGTGCCTGGTCACGATGGTGATGCTCATTCTCATGTAAGTGGGAATGGACGACGGACTGTCGTTGCCTCGTGTTTGTAGGCCTCTTTTTGTCTTGCGGTCGTCATCCATGTATTGACGCTTTCGGACGTGTTGGTGTTTCCTCAGTCTCTCGTTCAAGGTGCTGTGCGCGTGCAACGATGCACGACTGCCTGACTACTTGACTTGAGGGCAGTGCACTGTGATCGGGCGTTGATGTGGACATTGCCGCAGCTGCCGTGGTGATACATGCTTCCGCATGGCATGGCGTATATGGCTTGATAAGCCGCGGACTTGAATAAGCGTCTCTCGCGAGGCCTGCGTTGGACGTCTTACGGGGAAGCTGGTGGGTGTCCCATTTTTCCTTCATAGCGTCATACCCCTTGGTGTCTTGTTCGTTCTTTCGGATTTCGTTGCGCATGTCAAAGATAAGTGAAGAAGTGCATCATCTCATATCCTGACGTAACGATCGGGGAGCACGAATACTGAACTTTGCTATAAGATCCGTCGTCCTCTTCGACGTCGTGCCTGTGCTTTCAAGTGCCTTTCAAAGATGGACGACGATCTGTGGAGAGAGCCGTTATGCTATCACCCACATGCGACAAGACACTCTTAACAAAAGGAGTTGGTGCCACCTCCGTGGCAAGTGCACCACAAAGGGCGGGTGAGAATATCCACAGAGGACAAAGACGACGAGTCGAACGGCTCCGTGGTACCCGCTCGGCATCGGGATGCAGGGCTAAAGCGCCACTCTGATGTGGGGATGGTATAAAAGAAAACGTGGTCCGTGTATCGGGGGCAACTCGACCAACATTCTTTCTTTTAGTTGTATAACCACCACGCCACGCCACGCACAAGGTTCTTCTTGAACGTATTAGTGTTGCTCTTGTCAGAGAACCACAGGATAACACGAACCACGACCAGTCCTAAGCACTAGGACTTGACGCATATCATATTACATCATTCCACACCATTACAACCTGTATATTGACAAGCACTCGCCATGCGACCATATACTGGACACACGAACACCATCTTGGGCCCTTGTACGACTCGTCCCTTTTACTGTATAGACTGCAAACGCATCCACACCTTTAAGCCAATGCTCCCTCCTGCCTTCGAACGTAAACAGGTGTGTCGCGCAATGGAGACCGTAAACCTCGCCGCAGCTCACTTTTGTTTTAGCCCGGTCTTCACCTTGACACTTTTTTCAACCCCGTGTGGATATCGGGTCCAAATGTATTTTCATTTGCTGAAGACGAAGAGGTTCGTCCAAAGATGTGTCGCAAAGAACCCTCTCCGGGGTACTGTGAGACAAACATAAAGAAGGTGCAAGCGCAAACACACATGAATATGAACACGAATAAGGGCGCTCCCACTTTCCCCCGTACTTTCCCCCACTCCCCCGCTCTCTCCTCCCCCGCGTCTGTCTCCGGCGGGACCTCGGCGATTACAGGTATGGTGATGGAAAAGCCCTGGAAGAACGTGGCCATCACCGAGCAGGACGATACGGAGTTTGCAACGTTGGAAGTGGGGGCTAAAACGAAGCGTTTGGGGCTGGTGTATACCTGGCCGCCACCGCCGGTAGGCGTGGGATGTGCCGAATGCGAGCTATTCCTGGGCACGCCTCGACGGAGGACTGAAGAGGGAGTTCTAAGAAGGGAGGCCGAGTTGAATAGGCAGATGGAGCAATGGTGTTCCAGCACGCCCACGAGAATGGGTGGTGTGGAGACCCCGATGCCGGCGCTGACGTATGAGAGTGGGAGCGGGAGCCCGGGTGCGTCTGAGGCCGAGTGGGATGTGCGGCAGGAGAGACGAAGGCGCACTTTGAAGGAGCCGGTCCAGGTGGAAGAATGGAAGTGTGTTGGGTATGCGAAGGTCAAGGTGCCATTGAGGGCACCTTCGCCGTCCCCGCAGTCTCTGCTAATCTTGGAGGGATGGAGGTAAAGGGGCGAAGGAGAGCAGGAGGGGGATGCATTTTTTGCGACGACGCACGCACCAGAATATGGTGCTTGGAATGGGTGAGTCTAGATATCACGTTGGATCTATGTACTTGCTCAGACGCTCTTTCCCTCGTTGATATAGACTCTGCGAGTCAAGGTCAAGACAACTGCGGTGGTCATGTACACCTCAAGATCTTCATGGCCGGGGATGATAATAATCATTGGTTTCATGTAGCCCTAGTCATTAATGTATTTCTGATTATAAGTTACCGTTCGTCATGAAGTGGCTGTGCTATTTTTTACGGAGCGGTCATGAAGGCCAACTATCAAGTATGTCTCGACCTGGCAAACTACACTACATCTAACATCGCTCTATGGCCAGTTCTCAAACCTTTGTGGTACAGTCTACACTCAAGGAAATGTCCTATTCACGCCAGATGGAAACACCCTGCTCAGTCCAGTCGGAAACCGTGTGACCGTGTTTGATCTCGTCAAGTCTGTAGGCTCGTCCTAGTTCTCCTTGTTATTCCATTGACATTCACTGCTTGTAGCAACAAGTCCAGAACGCTCCCATTCGAAAACAGGAAGAATATTGCCGTCATTGCACTCTCTCCGGATGCACAACTCCTCCTCTCGGTCGACGACGATGGGCGCGCCGTGCTCGTCCACTTTCGACGCGGCGTCGTGCTGCATCGTATTCATTTTAAAAAGCCCGTTAATGACGTGCAGTTTTCGCCGGATGGAAAGCACGTCGTCTCTCTTCCGTCTGCCTTTCATGACTGACACGCTTCGAACGTCTAGATACATTGCCGTGACACACGACGCACACATACAGGTGTGGCGCACCCCAAACCATCTCGTCCGCGAGTTTGCGCCGTTTGTGCTCCATCGGACGTATACAGGACATCATGACGAAGTACTGAGTATTCGCTGGTCTCCGGATTCAACGTGCGTATCCTCGTTTTTCATTTCTCTGGTCGCGGACTCATGAACTCGAAAAGATGCTTTATTACGACTTCGCGGGATATGACGGCGAGGTTGTTCACGTTGAATCCACTAGAGGGATTCCGACCCAAAACGTTTGCAGGGCATCGTGATGCCGTCGTGGGGGCTTATTTTTCTTCCAAATCAAAAGCTGTAAGTCGGTCGTTTTCTTTTGTGTAAACCTGCTTCGATGTCCTTTTTGGAAGATATACACCGTTAGCCGCGATGGCGCCGTGTTTACTTGGAAAGCCAAGATGGACCAAGACATGGAGACGGACGGAGAGGAATCGGCGCCCATATCATCTGGTGGCTCAGAGTCGATCGCCATGACCCGATGGGGCGTTCACGAACGTCACTACTTCAATCTCCCCAATACCAAGGTCGTCTGCTCGACCTTCCACCCACCATCCAACCTCCTCGTCGTAGGTTTCTCCACCGGCGTCTTTGGCCTCTGGGAAATGCCCCAGTTTGCAAATGTTCACACGCTCAGCATCTCACAAGAAAAAATTTCTTCGGTAGCCATCTCATCGTCGGGCGAATGGCTCGCATTCGGCGCACGTAAGCTCGGACAACTTCTCGTCTGGGAATGGCAGTCCGAATCATATGTACTCAAACAGCAGGGACACTATTACGACATGAATACGTTGACGTATGCGCCTGACGGACAAACGGTTGCTACGGGGGGCGACGACGGCAAACTCAAAGTCTGGTCGGTGCACTCTGGGTTCTGTTTTGTGACCTTTTCGGAGCATACTGCCCCCGTGATGGATGTGGCGTTTGCCAAGCAGGGATCAGTTTTGTTTTCAGCCTCACTTGACGGTACGGTGCGGGCCTATGACCTCGTCCGATACCGCAACTTTCGCACTTTTACGTCGCCCTCGCCCGTCCAGTTCTCAGCACTCGCAGTCGATCCTTCAGGCGAGGTTGTCGCTGCGGGCTCGACGGACTCATTTGAGGTCTTCATGTGGTCGGTACAGACTGGAAAGCTGTTGGACGTGCTCTCAGGGCACGAAGCGCCCATATCAGCACTCGCGTTTTGTCCGTCGGGCACAAACCAGCTCGCGAGTAGCTCCTGGGACAAGACTGTACGGATATGGAGCGTATTTGGTCGGTCTCGTGCCGTCGAGAGCCTTTCGCTGAATTCGGACGTGCTCTCCCTTGCGTTCCGCCCGGATGGCGTCGAGATCGCCGCATCGACGCTCGATGGCCAGATCACGTTTTTTGACATACGTTCGGGGAAGCAGACCAATCTCATCGATGCACGCAAGGACATATCGGGTGGGCGCAAGGCGAATGACCGTGTCACGGCTGCCAACAGTTCCTCTACCAAAGCATTGACAAGCATGGCCTACACGGCAGACGGAACGTGTCTCCTCGCGGGCGGCAACAGCAAGTACGTCGTCCTCTTCGACGTCCGCGAAAGCGTGCTCGTCCATAAGTACCAAATATCAGAGAACCTCTCGCTCGACGGTACCGAAGAATTCTTGGACAGCCGCAGGATCAACGATGCGGGCATCAATGTGGACTTGATCGACGACCGTGGAGACGCGAGCGATCTAGAGGAGAGGATGGATACGACGCTACCTGGGGCCGTGCGTGGGGCGGGGGACTTGTCGGTGCGCAAGTATAGACGGGAAGCACGGACAAAATGTGTTCGGTTCGCGCCGACTGGACGGGCGTGGGCGGCTGCAAGTACCGAAGGCTTGCTGATTTATGCGCTCGACGAGGGCGTCGCGTTTGACCCTTTTGACCTCACTATTGACCTGACTCCCCAGAGCGTTCTTCAAGCGCTCGAAGAAGAACGTGCTTATCTCAAAGCGCTCGTCCTCGCTTTCCGATTCAACGAACCAGCGATCATTCGGCGCGTGTATGAGCGCGTGCCACGGAGCGACATTCGATTGGTGGCAAGGCAACTGCCGGCCATGTACGTGCCCAAGTTGTTGGAGGTGGTCGCCACGCAGTTGGATGGGCCTCATCTCGAGTTTGGGCTGGTGTGGGTGCAGGCGGTGTTGATGGCCCATGGCCGGTACGTGAGGGATCGGAATGTGGAAATGGCGCCTGTTTTAAGGGCGGTGCAGAAAGCATTGGGTGACGTGCATGGGATGGTGGCGGGTCTGTGAGTATTATCTATTCCGTCTAGTCGATGAGATGGAGTGCTGATGGTAAGGACAGGTGCGACGAGAATACGTCGATGCTTCGGTTCTTGGTCGATCAGTCCAAGGCAAGGCATGCCCGCGAAAGTATGGACGAGTCGTGACCTCCGTAGAGAACGTGTCTTTGTAAACATCTCAAGAGAAACAAAAGTATCGAATAGCATTGGCATAGTTTTTCCTTTCTTCCGTCTCGGATTTTCAGAATATGATAGTCAAGAAATAGCGCATCGATTCCTCTTCCTCTCCAGAAAAAAAAAGTGGCCACTTAAGCGCTCTCTTAGCTTCGTTTTTCTGTCATGTTCGTTGTGTTCATATTAGCAGCAGCTGTTCCTAAACACGAGGTCGTATGTATCTCGAATGCAACGTCAAACGGATGGTGCTCACGCTCACGCGCCACATTTCTCTTGTCCACGTCTTGATAACCCCAATAATATGCCAGTGTCGTCGCAGCGACGATGGCCGTGGTTGCGATGATCTATATACATACATTCCAACGTCGCATGAAAACCAGCAGCACGCGTTTTAATGCCTTGGATTTCACAATTTGAGGAAGAGGCCGCTTACGACTTTGTTGCGACCTGGTTGGTTATACCAGTATCGCGAAGAAAAGGAGTCGCCTGAGGAAGTTTGGCGGAAGATGGGTGATGGGTGCATTGCGAACGGTGGGTTTCTCCCTGGTTGAAGGTGTGGGGCTTATATAGGGGCGCAATATGACATCACCCGGCGGCTCGTTCCGAAATTATGTTTATGTGTGGGCGAACTTGTATTATATCGTTGTACGTACACGATGAATTCAAGAAAAACAGACACCCTGGGTGCTCTGTCATGTGCTCCGAGTCCGTGGGTTTGTGCGGACGGACGGTTTGGACGACGGTGGTGGAGACGTAGACGTAGGGTCTGCATCATGCGTCGCTGCAGATTGATCCGAGTGATTCGGGCCAGAAGGTGGAGGCCGGGAAGATGAAGATGAGGCGGCAAGCGTAGCTTGGCCTGGCTTCAGAGCCATCACCGGTGTTCTGGGATTTCCTACCGTACGACTAAGCTTGTGGCTATAACCAAGGAGTCCGTCAATCAAGTGCGTCGAAACCACTAAAGGTGGTGGAATACGTACACGTCGAAGCAACCTCACACTCGTCTTTATCATATCCGACGGAGATGGACTGTTAGTGCCTGATACCATCAGGACGGTGGAAGAGTATGCAAAAGACTCTAACCAGGATCGTTTATGGAGTGGATTATTATTCCTGTGATCTCCTCGCCTTCAACATCTTTTATTTGCACTTACGGAACGGAATTGGCGGGTCGACTATGGTCTTCTTCCTGAGTCCCGTTCCTCCACAAAGCTTGCTGTTCCGTATCGCGCCAAAGATACGCTGGCGCCCAACACTCAATTTGGCCATCCAGACATTACCACCATTTTCACATACCTTTGTCACTACTATTCAGGCCTTACTGAGGAACAGCTAAGATCAACCCTCGAAGCCTTGCTGGACGAGGATGACCCATCTACAGAACACGCGCTCTGGATCAAAGGTTACGATGTCGAATCATTGCCTGAATCGTTTCGGGCACTAGGAGGGATTAATCTAAAATCATCAGAAGAATGGGACAAGGTCACATATGTACCCGCTTTTCTTTCGGAATCAAGCGGCCATTAATTTCTACCTTTCACGAGTGGTATTTCCAGGAATTCCCCCTGGAAAGTTTGCACATCGAGTTGGGATCTAGCAGAGAAACGAGACAAAGTTTTGACAGGTAAGTGTCAGGAGAGGCAACTTGCCATCCAGTCGCTGAAGCAAGAAACAGGATTTTCAGGCACGAATGACAGTCGATGGTTGTTACCCAATGTCTGTCGCTCAGCAAGACCTCGAACGTCATGGAGAAACTTGAGCCTGGCTATATCTTCTTCGACCCGAAAATAACCCTTACATGGTGATTCGCCAAAACGGAAAACGAGAGACCACGCAGGAGCTTCTCGGTATTATAGCAAGACAAAATCCTGAAATTCATGTTTTGCTGGATGTTGGTGCGCAGATCTTAGACCTGTGCTCGACATTGTCCGTGATGCTATCAGTGTCATCCGCTTCGATGATAACGATCAGTTGACGATACTTTACCGCAACGGTGCCTCTGAGTCCACGTCATCGTTCTCCCGTCCTCAGAAGTCGGGCTGCTATCTAGTGTACCTTGATCATGCACACACGAGCCTGAGGGGCACTGATATCAAACTCCCCGTTGGATCCCGGGCTGCTGTCACACTAGGTCCCAAACTCACCAAAGACCATCTTGCCCAAGGTTACTAAGTTCGTTTGCACTCTATACTTGCAAATCTCACGATTTATCATTTTCAGGATGCATGCGTATACGCAAGTTGGGTCGTGGCCATTTCGTCATGTTTTTGCGCCACTCACAGTTGATCTCACCATTCGCACTCTTGCTGCCAAACAAGATCCGAACGCTCCGGTTACCACAGCCGACATCTTGCGTTGGGCAATTCACGAGACATGGACGGACATCGAGCAGCGGGCCCCTTGCTGGGCAAAGCAAGGGACGGATCATAAGTCAAGACATAATGCTTGGATCCGTTCTTGTAAGAATGAGACATCAAAGTAATTGTCGGAAGCATAGCTCCGGTCAGACGTCAAATCGCTAGAAAGAAAGGACAAGTCGAAGTTGCTGCTTCAAGTTGCGCTGGATCCAGCAATCCAACGTTGCAAAAACCTTGGGGTTCTATCGCTTCCCAGTGCAACACTGCAAGAAGAACAAGAACGAGAGGTTAATCGGGAACGTGAGCGGGAGCGGGAGGTGGGGCTTCCTCCCAAAGCAGAGCCAGTGGAACACTTTCTCCATGAGGACGTTGTGACTTTTGTGAAGGAGGACGTTATCCGTCCATGGCACCCTAACAGTACCTTTCGTCCTGTCTTCACGACGCTTGAAAAGAGCTCTGCGTCGACTCGCGAAGCAGATGTTTGGAGTCTGTTCATCTTGGCAGCGGAAGACTTTTGCAACACGATCAAACCCGAGTCCACGCAAGGGACTGTCGATCAATATTTACGCCCCGTCCAATGGGTCCTCTCCGAAAAACAGGATCACAATCTAGTACTCGTTTTAATCAGTCCATTTGAAGCCGACCGCTTGATGCCCGATACCAGGGAGAGCGATCATGTCCACCTTCACGTGTATGCACCCCGCGCCTCGCAACGTTCAACGCCATCCGACGATCTGAAGTTATACTCCATCCCTCCCCTCCATCTGACTGGACTCCACCTTGGGGTCTGATCGACCAACTCAGCTCTACCTTAGGGACCATCAGTCCTACCTCCGGTTGTGCCACTTTCTTGAAGTACCCACAAAGCAGTCGTCGAACGATGCTGGTACAGCGATACGACGCAATGTGTTCAACATCCCTGGCAGTTTTGAAGACGAGGAGATCATGTTTGCGGGCTCGCCGTTGCCTACCGTTGCTGCCTTGCTTGGGATCCGGAACAGAGGACGCCCGTTTGGGCACACACATGGGCAAAATTCTTTATGAACAGATGCTGAGTGAGAAGGATTTCCAGAGACCATTATCAATGGCTAGGCGGCCTGGCCACAGCGATGCCGAACCTACCTACAGCAAAGAATCAGCCAACGAATCTATATCAGAATCCATACCCCCATCCCTTACAGACGTGGAATGTAACTCATCGCGGGCCGTTCCCGGAGCATCATCAGCATCACTTTTGTCGTCTAAACGCAGCTTAGAAGAGGCCGAAATGTCCGATGTAAATTTAGGGCAATCTCAAAAGCGCCAGCGTCTAGGTCGATACTGAAGCTGAAACATCGACGATGTATACTGACCACATCTGTATTTGTACTCTAGCCATGTTAGGCGTTTTTATGCACATTATGTCCTTTGGCTCATTCGACACGTATTGTTCTGCAGAAGATTTGATTTTCGACTTGTTGTGACCTGAGTCTTTACAGAAACGACAATTTGCACCTTTGCCTTAGCAGTGCGATTGAATCTTGCATCCGAGTCTCGGGTGTTCTTCAGAGGCAATAGGCGGGGGTCTGATTATAATTTTGACTTATGTGTGTGAACAGTTTGAACATCATGAGGTGCCTCTTCAAACCTTTTTACTCCGATCGTTTCTATAATGAACGTTGTAAAACCGACGGTCAAAAGAGCACAAGCAAAAAAAGGCTGAAAAAGAATACAAATACATATTTGCGAGAGATTATACATAGTATGCAGTGCAACAAAACAGAAAACAATTCGAGCCACACCTTTGAAAGCGTGAGTAGCACCGAACCCGAAAACGTCATGACATGAGAGACAAGGAAACGGATGGAAAGAGCGCCATCACCAACATATAAAAGATTGGTTCAAATTGAAATGCCCGCATCAGGCATCCCAACCAGCGTCGATAGCTTCCTGCAACAACACCACGTCCCTGGAGAGATCTGCACCTTCCTGAACTGCATCCTGCAAGAATACATCGAACAACCTCGTTCCATCCCCAACGACATTCTCTTTTGGGATCCACGTCGCCTGTGCCATCGGGTATCTTGATTCGTTATAGGTCAGTTCTGGCTCTGTCACAGGCCCAGGAGATGCACAAGGGACCCACCCCTCCCATTTTGCCAACCACATGTACACGTATCCTTCCACCTTTTTCCGACCCACAAGCTTTTGTACGAAATAGAGCTCCGTGTCCTCGGTCACTTGAGGCTCGGGACAGTCTGGACGTGCGCACGTATCTTCCTGATCCCTGCAAGTCGGGTGTCTTGCCCCTGAGAAACAGGTCATATTTCAACGACACATCCAAAAAGAATGTAAAGGACGTACGTCGGGTGCTAACGGATCCGATCGTGTTCATTCAGTGATGTCCTTCAAATGTGGTGGACGGAACAAGACTCACTGGCACGTCGGGCAAGTAAACATGACCCCAGGATCCAGTCTCGGATCCCCAGACTCGATCCCGACACAACCATAATGATACCACTCATCACAGCTGGATCCACCAAACCGTCAGACAGTCGTCCCCACCCGGCAATAGCACTCACTTGTCACACTGAATAAACTAGATAATGAAAAAAGGGTATCAGACACCATATCAAACGCACGAGGGACAAACACACCTGAGCATCCCAATGACTGAGCATCGTGGGGCGCTTCGGCCACACCGCACCATGTTCCGAGATCTCCCACATATCCTCCTTCACAAGACGTCTACGCGAACTCGACTGATCCGACGTCGATTTCCCAACCTGCGATGGTGGCGGCATCCCTGCCTCCTCGTCCTCTTTTTCCTTGCTGGAGGGTTCCCACGCAGGCGCCGACGAGTCCTGATTAGTCGGTACATGAGTAGAACGCGACGAGATAGACTGCGCCTTCGCGAGTGCTGGAGATACTGGAGTCTGCACCTGGGCCCGAAACTGGGGTTCTGGTGCCGGCTTTCGCTGCCGTACGCTCACTACCTGACCATTCCGAACATAGTACTTTACAGGCGTCACCGATTGCGCCCTCGGTGCCGGTTTAGCCTTGTTTGATGAAGTGTGCTCCGAGGTCGTGAGTGCCCCATCGATACCTTTCCTGCCAGGAAAGCTCGGCTTTTTAATTTTCTTGGGAGGTGGGAGCAAACACGATGTTAGGTCTGATCCTAGTTCCGTACCGCCCACCACGCCGCTACTTGGAGAACTTTGTAGCGTAGCCAGAGAAAGGCTTGACGTCGATTTACTAGTTACAGATGTCGCCCCGCTACGAGCGTGCGACGTGTTCGTCGAGACCTACAAATAACACCGGTGTCATTCCCAGTTCACGTCAATGACCTACAAGATCGACATACCTCAGCGGGCGCCGGTACATTCCTCCCATTCCTCCCCTTCCCTTTCGCTTTCCTTCGCTCTTCGTCCTCGACAGTCTCCCGCTTTCGCTTCAACAAGCGCACTTTTTCCGGAACCTTCAAGTGAATCTTCAACGGCTCTCGTCTTGCCATCTTGACCAACTCGTCCAACGACGCCCTTGGCCCTCCCACCGTAGGACCTCTCGAAATGTGCTGTCGTTGCGACCCATTACCTTCAGCAGGGGTCGCGCTCGTACGCGGCTTCTTCCTCCTTTTCGGTCGTTGGTGTACATCTATCTTGTCAGGATTGCTGTCCGGAAGTGAGAACAGTGGTGAGGTATCAACGTCGGAACTCTCTTCAAGAGGTGTGAGTGGTGTGAGTGTCCCCACTGGGGACGAAGAGGCGAGCGGAGAACTTGGTGTTGCGATGCCCGTGTCATATGGGAAAGATGTAGGCGCGGGCGTCGACGTAGGCCTATGCAACTGCAACATCGACGAGTCGACCGCAAGCAACTGCAACGTTGACTTGGAAGAGGTGCGATCGACGTTTAAGTCATGTGGATTCATCGTGCTCAATGTCGACGGCTGAATAGTGGTCGTAGACGTGCAGACGCCATGATGCGACCGCACCCAAGGCAAGGAAACAGATTCAGAGTCTTGCGCGGGTGTCGACTCACCCGACGCACCCATCATGACCACCTTCAGCACTTCAACTTCATCCTGTGTTGGATGCGAATCGGATGAATTCGAAGGGGAAGCAACATTCCGTCCAGGAGAGGGAGGGTCTTGGGACAGAGATGGTGGCGGAGGCGGTTCAAAAGGAAAAAAAATTGGGCCAATGTCATTGCTAGGGTTGAGCTGGCTTGATGATTCTGTCGTGAATAAATCACGGTCCGCAGATGCTTGGGACACTCGAGACGATTCTTCGTTGGACACGGCGGCCAGTTGTGGCGTCTGAGGGCTCGATCCTCCATTAATATTCATCTGGACATCAACGCTGACCTTTTCAGTCACAACAATGCTACTTCCTGTGTCGGTCATGGACGGTGCGTGTTTCTGGATAACCTTCCAATCATCATGGTCTCCCTCCCAGAGCGAGCCCCGAGCTGCAGAAGACGGCGAAAGCGCAAGCTGCGTCAGAGCCGACAGCGACTCAGAAAGCACCCCAAGAGAACTTCGTTCATCCACCCCCGGTCTCGGATCCGGTATCAAACCTAGAGACGTAGGGAAGGTAGGGAGGTTCTGAGCAAGATGAGCTGCGGGCTGGACGTGTTCCAAACCCATTGCAGCATCCTTTTCGCATGTCAAACTATCGATAACTCGGCTTTCGCATTCTGAGGCAGCGATCCTCAGTCGTAGAATAGGATGGCTTGACATCGGTTCATCATGGGCCTCTATTGGCGCAGGGCGATGACCATCTTGCTGCAAGGAAGACTCGGATGGTACCTCCATTCTATCCGTACCCGAAAAGTCGTCTCCAAACACATCCGATGCTACAGGAGGCTTAACGGGACGTTCTACACGATTTAGAATTCCAGCCGTCGGCGTCGACGAAGTGCTGACATTGCCCTCAGAGCCCAGCGGGGTGAGCGACGTTCGAATATCGTCTGCGCCTTTAGTTAAGAAAGAGAGGGTATGAGGTAGCGAACTCGGGGCGGTCCTCATTAATGCCTCCTCTGTGGGAATGGTGTTGGCGGATGTAGACACACTTTGAGAGCCAAAAACCACGGCGACAGGCTCGCTTAGGCCAGACGACAGGGATGACCTAGAAATCGTGTGTGCAGGCTGCCGGGCATATGAACTCGTCGGGATACCAAGTGGGAGACCAGAATCATCCCGAAGGCTCTGATCCAATGTGGCGTCCGTTGCACCAGGAAATTGGTTGTGGCGTGAAAAGCGAGCGATATATTCTGCGAATGCAGTCGGCCATGCTAGATCATCCGGTCAATAATCGCGCCAAGAAGAGTAGGAGGGCTTAAAAGGGTCATGCGAAAAGGTGACATGTTGAATTCCCCCGACCGAGGCAATCAGAAGGAAATAACCCAATCTCGGATAGCGAAAATGCCGGCCGTAAAACATGCAGAGGAAGAGGGGATTCTCAAATCGCATGCCACCCTGAGTATATGCACGAGTAAAACAGAAGGAATGAGAGTATACCCCACCTAAACTGTCAGTACTCCTCTCGGCAACGACTGGGAAAGAAAGTCAAACACTTAGATCGCCCCTGATATATTATTATAAACCCACCAGAATTGGCACTCCAGTCGGCGGGGATGAACCCAGGAACACATCTCTGAGAGTGCGATAGGGAACACGAGGGTTGGATGCCGTATGACGGCAGACACGCTTGGATCGACATGTTGGCATATTCTAAAGACAGTCGGAGTTAGCCAGGCACGGAAGTACGTAGATATACGCGCAAAGAATTGACTACATGACTAACGTACCTTTTTGTGGCTTTATAGGCGACAGTGTTGCTGTTGACTCTGGTGTAGGAACAGGGGTCGACGATGACTTGGATCGTAACGCGGATGACGTTGAAGCAATGTGTGAGGGTGGTAGTGACGGGACAGGTGACGTCGATGTTGCCCCTGGAGAAATCGCTGTAGATCAGTGAGAATTTAAACGCTCGAATACAGGAAGAGACACACCAGACTGAGGTGTCCAACGTTCGCGCATGAGCAACTCATCTATTGAAGACTGGATCGAGGCCAAACACTGCACGAGCGTTTTCTCGGGGGCTGCCTCTGCCTCTGCCTCTACCGCCTCAAGTTGAACGATGGACTGGGACGGACCTACAATCCGCCCGCCTCTACCCCGCCCTCGGCTAGCGTGCTTTCCGCGACCCCTGGACGCTGAACCTGTGAAACTACTGATCCCAATCACGCCCTCGAGATCGGCGATGTGTTTGTTCGTCTTGGTCTGCGCAGTCCGCAGCGACTGAAGCTGCGACTTGACGTCTCCGAGGCAGTCATGGAAGGCGGTGAACTGGGTTTGCAGCGCCTTTATCGATTCCAAAACGAGATCGGAGGTGGTATTAGTGGCGGCGGCGGGTGTGGGCGGGGCTGTACTCGTACTCGTACTTGGGGGAGGCGCGGCCGGACCGGACATGGATGAAGACCAAGGGATTGGCTGGGGATGGGAAACGATTTGTCGAAACGAGGGCCAATGCTGCGATGCCGCGAATGCGCTCGTGTTCGTGACAGGATACCAATACTGTTGCGGGGTAGATGACGATGGTGGTGAGGGTTGCGCTATTTTACCACCATTATAACTCACTGGCACGTTGCCCGCGTGCGCATTCCCACCAACGGCAGAGGCTTGTCCAGTAGAACTTGGACTAGCAGTTGGCTGCGTACGTAGAGAGGCCTCGAGGCCAGGGTAAGGAACCACGCGCACGCTCTCCGCTGGCCGCGCTTCCGTCGCTGACCAGATAAACACGCGTCCGTCCAGCGGATGACATGCCCCCTGAGACATCCCTGCAGCGATGGGCCTGACCCCCAACGACCAAGACC